>OY101444.1:51429104-51552592 GCA_956483585.1 Gymnocheta viridis | reverse complement strand
AAAAAAATTAATCACTTTGGATTAAAGAAACCATTAACAACAAAATTGTTCGAAAATAATCACATTAAATAAAAATTAGCTACTGGCATGAGCCTTGCAATGTTTACTGTCACATAACTAGTTAAAATTGATCAAATAAATCAAAAAACTCAGCTAGTTGACAAAAAAAAACAAAAAGCAATAACACTTAAGTATTAATCAAACCATAAAAGTTTGTCTTAAGTAAAAACAAAAATTAGAAAGAAAAAATGGTACATGAGATAAAAAAACAAACATGTAACAAGGGGTTAATTTAACGTTAATTAGTGATGGTAAAATTTGAATATTGATAGTGGTAAAACAGTGTTTACTGTAAAAACAAATAATAATACAAATAACTCTTGTATCCTTTTTCTAGACATTATTTGTATAAATACAAATTTGAAATCACATTCACCCGAGCCACCTAAACAGTGGCGGATACATGGAAACACACATGAACACTGATGATGGGAGTGTAGCGGCTCTCGAAAAACAACGTTGTTTCTGTTCTGCCGTGTAAGTTGAAATTAATTGGTGTTAAAATTTTCCCTTGTTGCTTTGTTGTCTCATGTCCAATTCTTTCTGAATAAAAGATGTTACGAACTTTAGCCAAAAAAATTAATCACTTTGGATTAAAGAAACCATTAACAACAAAATTGTTCGAAAATAATCACATTAAATAAAAATTAGCTACTGGCATGAGCCTTGCAATGTTTACTGTCACATAACTAGTTAAAATTGATCAAATAAATCAAAAAACTCAGCTAGTTGACAAAAAAAAAAAACAAAAAGCAATAACACTTAAGTATTAATCAAACCATAAAAGTTTGTCTTAAGTAAAAACAAAAATTAGAAAGAAAAAATGGTACATGAGATAAAAAAAACAAACATGTAACAAGGGGTTAATTTAACGTTAATTAGTGATGGTAAAATTTGAATATTGATAGTGGTAAAACAGTGTTTACTGTAAAAACAAATAATAATACAAATAACTCTTGTATCCTTTTTCTAGACATTATTTGTATAAATACAAATTTGAAATCACATTCAACCGAGCCACCTAAACAGTGGCGGATACATGGAAACACACATGAACACTGATGATGGGAGTGTAGCGGCTCTCGAAAAACAACGTTGTTTCTGTTCTGCCGTGTAAGTTGAAATTAATTGGTGTTAAAATTTTCCCTTGTTGCTTTGTTGTCTCATGTCCAATTCTTTCTGAATAAAAGATGTTACGAACTTTAGCCAAAAAAATTAATCACTTTGGATTAAAGAAACCATTAACAACAAAATTGTTCGAAAATAATCACATTAAATAAAAATTAGCTACTGGCATGAGCCTTGCAATGTTTACTGTCACATAACTAGTTAAAATTGATCAAATAAATAAAAAAACTCAGCTAGTTGACAAAAAAAAAAAACAAAAAGCAATAACACTTAAGTATTAATCAAACCATAAAAGTTTGTCTTAAGTAAAAACAAAAATTAGAAAGAAAAAATGGTACATGAGATAAAAAAACAAACATGTAACAAGGGGTTAATTTAACGTTAATTAGTGATGGTAAAATTTGAATATTGATAGTGGTAAAACAGTGTTTACTGTAAAAACAAATAATAATACAAATAACTCTTGTATCCTTTTTCTAGACATTATTTGTATAAATACAAATTTGAAATCACATTCAACCGAGCCACCTAAACAGTGGCGGATACATGGAAACACACATGAACACTGATGATGGGAGTGTAGCGGCTCTCGAAAAACAACGTTGTTTCTGTTCTGCCGTGTAAGTTGAAATTAATTGGTGTTAAAATTTTCCCTTGTTGCTTTGTTGTCTCATGTCCAATTCTTTCTGAATAAAAGATGTTACGAACTTTAGCCAAAAAAATTAATCACTTTGGATTAAAGAAACCATTAACAACAAAATTGTTCGAAAATAATCACATTAAATAAAAATTAGCTACTGGCATGAGCCTTGCAATGTTTACTGTCACATAACTAGTTAAAATTGATCAAATAAATAAAAAAACTCAGCTAGTTGACAAAAAAAAAACAAAAAGCAATAACACTTAAGTATTAATCAAACCATAAAAGTTTGTCTTAAGTAAAAACAAAAATTAGAAAGAAAAAATGGTACATGAGATAAAAAAACAAACATGTAACAAGGGGTTAATTTAACGTTAATTAGTGATGGTAAAATTTGAATATTGATAGTGGTAAAACAGTGTTTACTGTAAAAACAAATAATAATACAAATAACTCTTGTATCCTTTTTCTAGACATTATTTGTATAAATACAAATTTGAAATCACATTCAACCGAGCCACCTAAACAGTGGCGGATACATGGAAACACACATGAACACTGATGATGGGAGTGTAGCGGCTCTCGAAAAACAACGTTGTTTCTGTTCTGCCGTGTAAGTTGAAATTAATTGGTGTTAAAATTTTCCCTTGTTGCTTTGTTGTCTCATGTCCAATTCTTTCTGAATAAAAGATGTTACGAACTTTAGCCAAAAAAATTAATCACTTTGGATTAAAGAAACCATTAACAACAAAATTGTTCGAAAATAATCACATTAAATAAAAATTAGCTACTGGCATGAGCCTTGCAATGTTTACTGTCACATAACTAGTTAAAATTGATCAAATAAATCAAAAAACTCAGCTAGTTGACAAAAAAAACAAAAAGCAATAACACTTAAGTATTAATCAAACCATAAAAGTTTGTCTTAAGTAAAAACAAAAATTAGAAAGAAAAAATGGTACATGAGATAAAAAAACAAACATGTAACAAGGGGTTAATTTAACGTTAATTAGTGATGGTAAAATTTGAATATTGATAGTGGTAAAACAGTGTTTACTGTAAAAACAAATAATAATACAAATAACTCTTGTATCCTTTTTCTAGACATTATTTGTATAAATACAAATTTGAAATCACATTCAACCGAGCCACCTAAACAGTGGCGGATACATGGAAACACACATGAACACTGATAATGGGAGTGTAGCGGCTCTCGAAAAACAACGTTGTTTCTGTTCTGCCGTGTAAGTTGAAATTAATTGGTGTTAAAATTTTCCCTTGTTGCTTTGTTGTCTCATGTCCAATTCTTTCTGAATAAAAGATGTTACGAACTTTAGCCAAAAAAATTAATCACTTTGGATTAAAGAAACCATTAACAACAAAATTGTTCGAAAATAATCACATTAAATAAAAATTAGCTACTGGCATGAGCCTTGCAATGTTTACTGTCACATAACTAGTTAAAATTGATCAAATAAATCAAAAAACTCAGCTAGTTGACAAAAAAAAAAACAAAAAGCAATAACACTTAAGTATTAATCAAACCATAAAAGTTTGTCTTAAGTAAAAACAAAAATTAGAAAGAAAAAATGGTACATGAGATAAAAAAACAAACATGTAACAAGGAGTTAATTTAACGTTAATTAGTGATGGTAAAATTTGAATATTGATAGTGGTAAAACAGTGTTTACTGTAAAAACAAATAATAATACAAATAACTCTTGTATCCTTTTTCTAGACATTATTTGTATAAATACAAATTTGAAATCACATTCAACCGAGCCACCTAAACAGTGGCGGATACATGGAAACACACATGAACACTGATGATGGGAGTGTAGCGGCTCTCGAAAAACAACGTTGTTTCTGTTCTGCCGTGTAAGTTGAAATTAATTGGTGTTAAAATTTTCCCTTGTTGCTTTGTTGTCTCATGTCCAATTCTTTCTGAATAAAAGATGTTACGAACTTTAGCCAAAAAAATTAATCACTTTGGATTAAAGAAACCATTAACAACAAAATTGTTCGAAAATAATCACATTAAATAAAAATTAGCTACTGGCATGAGCCTTGCAATGTTTACTGTCACATAACTAGTTAAAATTGATCAAATAAATCAAAAAACTCAGCTAGTTGACAAAAAAAAAACAAAAAGCAATAACACTTAAGTATTAATCAAACCATAAAAGTTTGTCTTAAGTAAAAACAAAAATTAGAAAGAAAAAATGGTACATGAGATAAAAAAACAAACATGTAACAAGGGGTTAATTTAACGTTAATTAGTGATGGTAAAATTTGAATATTGATAGTGGTAAAACAGTGTTTACTGTAAAAACAAATAATAATACAAATAACTCTTGTATCCTTTTTCTAGACATTATTTGTATAAATACAAATTTGAAATCACATTCAACCGAGCCACCTAAACAGTGGCGGATACATGGAAACACACATGAACACTGATGATGGGAGTGTAGCGGCTCTCGAAAAACAACGTTGTTTCTGTTCTGCCGTGTAAGTTGAAATTAATTGGTGTTAAAATTTTCCCTTGTTGCTTTGTTGTCTCATGTCCAATTCTTTCTGAATAAAAGATGTTACGAACTTTAGCCAAAAAAATTAATCACTTTGGATTAAAGAAACCATTAACAACAAAATTGTTCGAAAATAATCACATTAAATAAAAATTAGCTACTGGCATGAGCCTTGCAATGTTTACTGTCACATCACTAGTTAAAATTGATCAAATAAATCAAAAAACTCAGCTAGTTGACAAAAAAAAAAACAAAAAGCAATAACACTTAAGTATTAATCAAACCATAAAAGTTTGTCTTAAGTAAAAACAAAAATTAGAAAGAAAAAATGGTACATGAGATAAAAAAACAAACATGTAACAAGGGGTTAATTTAACGTTAATTAGTGATGGTAAAATTTGAATATTGATAGTGGTAAAACAGTGTTTACTGTAAAAACAAATAATAATACAAATAACTCTTGTATCCTTTTTCTAGACATTATTTGTATAAATACAAATTTGAAATCACATTCAACCGAGCCACCTAAACAGTGGCGGATACATGGAAACACACATGAACACTGATGATGGGAGTGTAGCGGCTCTCGAAAAACAACGTTGTTTCTGTTCTGCCGTGTAAGTTGAAATTAATTGGTGTTAAAATTTTCCCTTGTTGCTTTGTTGTCTCATGTCCAATTCTTTCTGAATAAAAGATGTTACGAACTTTAGCCAAAAAAATTAATCACTTTGGATTAAAGAAACCATTAACAACAAAATTGTTCGAAAATAATCACATTAAATAAAAATTAGCTACTGGCATGAGCCTTGCAATGTTTACTGTCACATAACTAGTTAAAATTGATCAAATAAATCAAAAAACTCAGCTAGTTGACAAAAAAAAAAAAAACAAAAACCAATAACACTTAAGTATTAATCAAACCATAAAAGTTTGTCTTAAGTAAAAACAAAAATTAGAAAGAAAAAATGGTACATGAGATAAAAAAACAAACATGTAACAAGGGGTTAATTTAACGTTAATTAGTGATGGTAAAATTTGAATATTGATAGTGGTAAAACAGTGTTTACTGTAAAAACAAATAATAATACAAATAACTCTTGTATCCTTTTTCTAGACATTATTTGTATAAATACAAATTTGAAATCACATTCAACCGAGCCACCTAAACAGTGGCGGATACATGGAAACACACATGAACACTGATGATGGGAGTGTAGCGGCTCTCGAAAAACAACGTTGTTTCTGTTCTGCCGTGTAAGTTGAAATTAATTGGTGTTAAAATTTTCCCTTGTTGCTTTGTTGTCTCATGTCCAATTCTTTCTGAATAAAAGATGTTACGAACTTTAGCCAAAAAAATTAATCACTTTAGATTAAAGAAACCATTAACAACAAAATTGTTCGAAAATAATCACATTAAATAAAAATTAGCTACTGGCATGAGCCTTGCAATGTTTACTGTCACATAACTAGTTAAAATTGATCAAATAAATCAAAAAACTCAGCTAGTTGACAAAAAAAAAACAAAAAGCAATAACACTTAAGTATTAATCAAACCATAAAAGTTTGTCTTAAGTAAAAACAAAAATTAGAAAGAAAAAATGGTACATGAGATAAAAAAACAAACATGTAACAAGGGGTTAATTTAACGTTAATTAGTGATGGTAAAATTTGAATATTGATAGTGGTAAAACAGTGTTTACTGTAAAAACAAATAATAATACAAATAACTCTTGTATCCTTTTTCTAGACATTATTTGTATAAATACAAATTTGAAATCACATTCAACCGAGCCACCTAAACAGTGGCGGATACATGGAAACACACATGAACACTGATGATGGGAGTGTAGCGGCTCTCGAAAAACAACGTTGTTTCTGTTCTGCCGTGTAAGTTGAAATTAATTGGTGTTAAAATTTTCCCTTGTTGCTTTGTTGTCTCATGTCCAATTCTTTCTGAATAAAAGATGTTACGAACTTTAGCCAAAAAAATTAATCACTTTAGATTAAAGAAACCATTAACAACAAAATTGTTCGAAAATAATCACATTAAATAAAAATTAGCTACTGGCATGAGCCTTGCAATGTTTACTGTCACATAACTAGTTAAAATTGATCAAATAAATCAAAAAACTCAGCTAGTTGACAAAAAAAAAACAAAAAGCAATAACACTTAAGTATTAATCAAACCATAAAAGTTTGTCTTAAGTAAAAACAAAAATTAGAAAGAAAAAATGGTACATGAGATAAAAAAACAAACATGTAACAAGGGGTTAATTTAACGTTAATTAGTGATGGTAAAATTTGAATATTGATAGTGGTAAAACAGTGTTTACTGTAAAAACAAATAATAATACAAATAACTCTTGTATCCTTTTTCTAGACATTATTTGTATAAATACAAATTTGAAATCACATTCAACCGAGCCACCTAAACAGTGGCGGATACATGGAAACACACATGAACACTGATGATGGGAGTGTAGCGGCTCTCGAAAAACAACGTTGTTTCTGTTCTGCCGTGTAAGTTGAAATTAATTGGTGTTAAAATTTTCCCTTGTTGCTTTGTTGTCTCATGTCCAATTCTTTCTGAATAAAAGATGTTACGAACTTTAGCCAAAAAAATTAATCACTTTGGATTAAAGAAACCATTAACAACAAAATTGTTCGAAAATAATCACATTAAATAAAAATTAGCTACTGGCATGAGCCTTGCAATGTTTACTGTCACATCACTAGTTAAAATTGATCAAATAAATCAAAAAACTCAGCTAGTTGACAAAAAAAAAACAAAAAGCAATAACACTTAAGTATTAATCAAACCATAAAAGTTTGTCTTAAGTAAAAACAAAAATTAGAAAGAAAAAATGGTACATGAGATAAAAAAACAAACATGTAACAAGGGGTTAATTTAGCGTTAATTAGTGATGGTAAAATTTGAATATTGATAGTGGTAAAACAGTGTTTACTGTAAAAACAAATAATAATACAAATAACTCTTGTATCCTTTTTCTAGACATTATTTGTATAAATACAAATTTGAAATCACATTCAACCGAGCCACCTAAACAGTGGCGGATACATGGAAACACACATGAACACTGATGATGGGAGTGTAGCGGCTCTCGAAAAACAACGTTGTTTCTGTTCTGCCGTGTAAGTTGAAATTAATTGGTGTTAAAATTTTCCCTTGTTGCTTTGTTGTCTCATGTCCAATTCTTTCTGAATAAAAGATGTTACGAACTTTAGCCAAAAAAATTAATCACTTTGGATTAAAGAAACCATTAACAACAAAATTGTTCGAAAATAATCACATTAAATAAAAATTAGCTACTGGCATGAGCCTTGCAATGTTTACTGTCACATAACTAGTTAAAATTGATCAAATAAATCAAAAAACTCAGCTAGTTGACAAAAAAAAAAACAAAAAGCAATAACACTTAAGTATTAATCAAACCATAAAAGTTTGTCTTAAGTAAAAACAAAAATTAGAAAGAAAAAATGGTACATGAGATAAAAAAAACAAACATGTAACAAGGGGTTAATTTAACGTTAATTAGTGATGGTAAAATTTGAATATTGATAGTGGTAAAACAGTGTTTACTGTAAAAACAAATAATAATACAAATAACTCTTGTATCCTTTTTCTAGACATTATTTGTATAAATACAAATTTGAAATCACATTCAACCGAGCCACCTAAACAGTGGCGGATACATGGAAACACACATGAACACTGATGATGGGAGTGTAGCGGCTCTCGAAAAACAACGTTGTTTCTGTTCTGCCGTGTAAGTTGAAATTAATTGGTGTTAAAATTTTCCCTTGTTGCTTTGTTGTCTCATGTCCAATTCTTTCTGAATAAAAGATGTTACGAACTTTAGCCAAAAAAATTAATCACTTTGGATTAAAGAAACCATTAACAACAAAATTGTTCGAAAATAATCACATTAAATAAAAATTAGCTACTGGCATGAGCCTTGCAATGTTTACTGTCACATAACTAGTTAAAATTGATCAAATAAATCAAAAAACTCAGCTAGTTGACAAAAAAAAAAAAAAAAAAACCAATAACACTTAAGTATTAATCAAACCATAAAACTTTGTCTTAAGTAAAAACAAAAATTAGAAAGAAAAAATGGTACATGAGATAAAAAAACAAACATGTAACAAGGGGTTAATTTAACGTTAATTAGTGATGGTAAAATTTGAATATTGATAGTGGTAAAACAGTGTTTACTGTAAAAACAAATAATAATACAAATAACTCTTGTATCCTTTTTCTAGACATTATTTGTATAAATACAAATTTGAAATCACATTCAACCGAGCCACCTAAACAGTGGCGGATACATGGAAACACACATGAACACTGATGATGGGAGTGTAGCGGCTCTCGAAAAACAACGTTGTTTCTGTTCTGCCGTGTAAGTTGAAATTAATTGGTGTTAAAATTTTCCCTTGTTGCTTTGTTGTCTCATGTCCAATTCTTTCTGAATAAAAGATGTTACGAACTTTAGCCAAAAAAATTAATCACTTTGGATTAAAGAAACCATTAACAACAAAATTGTTCGAAAATAATCACATTAAATAAAAATTAGCTACTGGCATGAGCCTTGCAATGTTTACTGTCACATAACTAGTTAAAATTGATCAAATAAATCAAAAAACTCAGCTAGTTGACAAAAAAAAAACAAAAAGCAATAACACTTAAGTATTAATCAAACCATAAAAGTTTGTCTTAAGTAAAAACAAAAATTAGAAAGAAAAAATGGTACATGAGATAAAAAAAACAAACATGTAACAAGGGGTTAATTTAACGTTAATTAGTGATGGTAAAATTTGAATATTGATAGTGGTAAAACAGTGTTTACTGTAAAAACAAATAATAATACAAATAACTCTTGTATCCTTTTTCTAGACATTATTTGTATAAATACAAATTTGAAATCACATTCAACCGAGCCACCTAAACAGTGGCGGATACATGGAAACACACATGAACACTGATGATGGGAGTGTAGCGGCTCTCGAAAAACAACGTTGTTTCTGTTCTGCCGTGTAAGTTGAAATTAATTGGTGTTAAAATTTTCCCTTGTTGCTTTGTTGTCTCATGTCCAATTCTTTCTGAATAAAAGATGTTACGAACTTTAGCCAAAAAAATTAATCACTTTGGATTAAAGAAACCATTAACAACAAAATTGTTCGAAAATAATCACATTAAATAAAAATTAGCTACTGGCATGAGCCTTGCAATGTTTACTGTCACATAACTAGTTAAAATTGATCAAATAAATCAAAAAACTCAGCTAGTTGACAAAAAAAAAACAAAAAGCAATAACACTTAAGTATTAATCAAACCATAAAAGTTTGTCTTAAGTAAAAACAAAAATTAGAAAGAAAAAATGGTACATGAGATAAAAAAACAAACATGTAACAAGGGGTTAATTTAACGTTAATTAGTGATGGTAAAATTTGAATATTGATAGTGGTAAAACAGTGTTTACTGTAAAAACAAATAATAATACAAATAACTCTTGTATCCTTTTTCTAGACATTATTTGTATAAATACAAATTTGAAATCACATTCAACCGAGCCACCTAAACAGTGGCGGATACATGGAAACACACATGAACACTGATGATGGGAGTGTAGCGGCTCTCGAAAAACAACGTTGTTTCTGTTCTGCCGTGTAAGTTGAAATTAATTGGTGTTAAAATTTTCCCTTGTTGCTTTGTTGTCTCATGTCCAATTCTTTCTGAATAAAAGATGTTACGAATAATTTTTATTGTCTATAGAGTAATTCCCCATTTCAACTAAATCAGCTTGCCAGAGATCATCTATTCCTTTCATCACAACTCTACGACGTGCAAAAGATTTTCGAGCTTGTTTATGGAGTTCGTTAACTAGATTTCTTTTTGAAGACATGTTTATAGTTTTAAGAATTGTTTTGGATACGTTGTAATCTGCTTGATGAACTTTTACTTATTGATGCGAATATGTAATTTTCCAATCTATATTTCTTTTTATTTAACTTTTCTTTTGTAGGCTCTCAACAAATCTTTGTAGATAACCATCTTCCAAAAATGTATTGATTTTGGAAATATTTTCTTCAATTTTCTTATTCTTTTCCAACTGTAATGTTGTTGCATGTTGTAGCATTTCGAGTTGGATTCTAAAAGTATCATACATTTTCTTGTTATCTTCCTTAAAGTATTTTAATAGTTTGTATTCTATGTCTTCGATTTGAGTTTGCAGAAACAATTTATTGATAACATCGTTTTCCTCCACAGCCTTTGCCACATTTTTGATTCTTTTGTTTTGGACATCGATGTTGTTGTTCGTATCCATAAAGAACCCCAACAGTCTAGGGGCATTTTTCAGTGAAATTATATCGCTTGTACTGTTTAGATAGTGTCCAAACTTATCAACAGACATACTTTATATAGATTATTGTATTATATTAGCTTCGCGTAGTTCTTCAATAATTGATACAATCTCGTTATTATGAATAGTATGACCAGCAGCTTGTGATGCTATCAATAGACGAAGTCGTTCTACCAACTCATTTGGATCGTCCCAGTATATATAGTTTGGTTTATGGGGGTTAAATTGCATCAATCCACCACCTTTATAATTAGATGATACCTTATTTGCTATTGCTTTTGATACTGACTGTTGGTTTTGCTCTTTAAACATCTTTTTAATAATATGTTTATATTTATATGCTTTCGTTCCCTTGATTTGACCATCAGGTTTATATTCTCTTCTGTACGCATTTGTACTAATTAAGATTTTTTTGTAGAGTTCTAGCTCATATTTATCATAGTTTTTTGGCGTTTTATGAAACATTAGAGAAAACAGTCCTGGCGTTAGAGCCCATATTTGACCACCAACCTGTATTTTACCCTCATTTAATTTGAGGTTACTATCACCAAATTTCCATTCATTATTGAAATCTTTATGTGGTCCATAGTTAGTATCTAATTCATTTCTGCCCTCCAAGACTGATAAGTCAGTGTAACTCTCTTCAATATTTGAATTCTGTGAGTAAAAATTATCATCATCCTCATTGTCACTATTATTAGAATCATTGAATGATTTGCTATTATCAAATATTGCTCCTTCTACAAGTTTCTTTGGTGTGCTTGTCTCCAATTTAATTGTTGATTTATTAATATAAGGACTGTTAGTTTCTTCAATTTCTGTTTTCATCTTATTCTTTTCTTTTTTGATAATTCTATTGATATTGTTAGAACTATTTATAAATTCATTTAAGGGGTCTGTTATAGGTTTGAAAGTATCTCTTAGTTGATCACGTGTATCTATTTCACCAGTTTTTATACTACGAAGCTTTTTCTTCAAGACATTTCTCGTTGCAACCAATTCTTTTAAAACTTTCTCATCCATGTTTAGCAACAGCAATTATCAGATCAGGTAATCAGGTGTCAGATCAGATTATTAGGTATCAGATCAGATTATTAGGTATCAGATCAGCTTATCAGGTATCAGATCAGATT
Organism: Gymnocheta viridis; assembly: GCA_956483585.1. Classification (NCBI taxonomy): domain Eukaryota; kingdom Metazoa; phylum Arthropoda; class Insecta; order Diptera; family Tachinidae; genus Gymnocheta; species Gymnocheta viridis. The sequence goes on along the minus strand of OY101444.1, from coordinate 51,540,717 downwards.
ATCAGGTTATCAGATCAGATTATCAGGTATCAGATCAGATTATCAGGTATCAGATCAGATTATCAGGTATCAGATCAGATTATTAGGTATCAGATCAGCTTATCAGGTATCAGATCAGATTAGTAGGTATCAGATCAGATTATCAGGTACCAGATCAGGTTATTGGGTATCCTATTAGGTTATCAGGTATAGTAAATATTTTAATAGATATGTAGGTGTATTGTGTGTTCAAAGTCAGATTATATACTAAAGTTGTTCTTTTATGTAGAGTAATTTATATTGTTATAAAATAGTCAAATAATTTTCTATAGCGACCATTGTTTAACTCGTTATCTTTGCTTATCATCAGAAATCCATATTTTTCCTTCCAACATTCTCTATAAATTTCATGAAATTGTTCAAAGTTCATGGCGCCGGCAACATGATCACTATAAACATGTTTCATATTTCTGTCATCTTGTTTAAACATTATAATTACATTCGCGTTGTCTCTTATCAAATGCTTGGGAATTCTGGTATAAGTTTGACACAAGTAGAATGAATCCACATCCTTATGTCGACCCATACAAAAATAATCCCGTATATTGTTCTGCTTCTCACATACAACATCATCAAATATCATAATTGAATTAGTTTTAGCTTCGTTAGGGGTAATAACTGATTCATTGTTGTCAAATGTGTAATATCCCATTCCTTTAATTGGTGAAATTAATCTCTTCAAGTATTCATATTTCGGCTGATATAAGGATTTTGAGTATAAATAGATGTTTTCAAATTTTAGTCCATTAGGACTTTCTAGTAACCCAATCATAACATTAGTCTTTCCACAATTTGATGGTCCCACTATTAGAGCTCGGATAGAATTTGGTAAGAGTGAGCTGTGTTTTATTCGATGAATCATCAATATTACGAACCAAAATATTTTTATGTTGTTTCACTAACCGCATTTTTGTAACTAAATGTAATTTATGTTTGTTACCTTTTATTATAGAAAAAAAATTAAATAAATAAAATGGTTATACATTACAACAAATCGTTTAGTCATAAAAATACCTTCGTTGGAGCAGGTATAGTAGATAAAATAATAAATAATCTTCCTGTTGAACTTCATCTTCCTGGATATCAGTACTGTGGGCCTGGAACTAAGCTACAAAAACGTTTAAATCGAGGTGATAAAGGAATTAATTTACTGGACTCTGCCTGCAAAAATCACGATATAACTAATTCTAAAAATAAGGATTTAAGTATTAGACATCAGGCAGATAAAATTCTTGCAAATTCAGCCTGGGATCGAGTTTTATCAAAAGATAGCAGTATTGGAGAAAAATCATTTGCATATATGGTTACTAACGCAATGAAAGCCAAAACGAAGTTCGGTATGGGTGTGGGAAAAAAGAAAAATGAAAAGAAAACCAAATTAAATGGTAAAGAATTGTTCACTTCATCAATTAGAGCTGCAACAAAAATACTAAAGAAACAAAAACCTTTAGACATTAACTCTGCCATTAGAATCGCACGTAAAACTATCAATAAATCCCTAAAAGGAAGAAAATCACATGTTATAATACCACGCATAATAAGTGTTCCAAAAATTGGTGGTTTTTTACCCCTAATACCGATTCTAACTGCTCTGGGGGCAATTGGCAGTCTAGCCACTGGAGGTGCCGCTATAGCTAAGGCTGTAAATGCAAAAAATCAACTTGATGAAGCAACTAGACATAATAAAGCGATGGAATCTATAGCAGTTGGAAAAGGCCTTTACCTAAAACCATATAAAAAGGGATATGGTTTAGTTTATAAAGAACAGACAAAAAACTCTTAAGAATGCTACCCAACAGACCACTATCAGATGTTGACCTATTAAATTTTTCTATAAATATTCCTAATTTTAGAGGAGTATTCATGTTGGACTCACTACCAAAACGATCAAAGAAAATTGAGTGTGGAATAATCAATTTAGATTTATCAACAGGTCCTGGTACACACTGGGTAGCATATTATAACAACATCGATGAAAAAGAGTATTTCGATAGTTTTGGAAACTTACAACCTCCTTCGGAAGTAGTCAAATATCTTGGTACAAATATAAAATACAACTATAATCAACATCAGAATTTTAATACATTTATCTGTGGTCATTTATGTCTTAAATTTCTTTATGAAATAACTAAGAAAGATTAAATAAAAACACATAATCATCTACATTTTACAAAACTCTTTAATGGCTTTTTTATTTTTTATTTATAATTTACTAAGCAGAATTAATTTATTTTAATGCCAAACGGGATATTGGCTATTTTGAATTAAAAATTCATCCATTTCACTCTCAAGAATTAGGCCGCACTCTCCTTCTCTGCATAGTTGAAATGATCCACTCGAGAGATCCTTAATTTCTTCATCTGTTAAACTATTATATTTTTTGGGGAGAAACATTATGTTGTTTTCCAACTCAACTTCTAGTGTTGGTCCATATTTTGTTGTTATCCGTGATATATTTTGAATAGGATATTTAACTGTTATATCCAGATCCTTAATGTGAATTAAGGATTTACTCTTCAGGGAATTAAATTTTGTTTTTAGATTTTTCACGGAGTTCATTTTTGATTGAGATCTTGTCACTTTGAATCTTTAATTGTAATTGAACTTAAAAGTAGCTCCGATACTTCTAAGAAAATATTTATGGTGAAATAGGGAATAAGTGGGGGATAGTGATAGGGTGAAGGGGATAGAGAGAGATAATAATATAAAATTGGTATAAGAGGGAGAAGGAAATAATACATAATTTTAGATACTTTTTGGTCAAATATTTAGGAAAAAATCATCAGTATCGACAATTCCTTTGAAAAAGTAAGCAGAAACAAAATTAATACGGATGTTAATAAAATGAGTCAAATAAGAAGGAGTCTAAATAAATTCATAACAGATTTTGATAGCTTCAGACTATACGACCATTGGGAAATGATCAAATTTTTCCAAAATATGCTCGACGAAAATGAGGAATATGATGTAATGGAAGATGAAGACAACACAGAAGGACATTTTAAATGCTGTCCGTGGTATGATCCGAAATGTGAGGAAGGACCTGACACTTGTAGGTGTTCTATATACTTTCTACGGAAAGCAATATTAGAAAATTTAATAGTCTCATACTATGAAATGTTTCAAACTTTATAATCAAAATTAAGAAAAATTAATAAATAAAATAAAATTGTATTATTAATATAAAATATTCTCTGTCTTGTATTATTTTTCGAAAAGATAATTAGGAATCATATATTTCTGAAGAAATCAGTAGAGATTTGTGTTTGGGTTATAAAATATCATAACTTATCAGATCGTTTAAATTTTCTAGTTTTATAAAATGCTATATAAATGCAATTTTATAAGATTGTAAAATTCAAATTCCTTTGTCAAGAAATAAACAAATAAAATCAAGATTGTGCCTGATTTAACAGTAGATTTAACAAAAATGCGTTAGTATGCAAAACAGCAAAACAATAAGATTTTGAACCCATTTGTAAAATTGCGTAATTCAGATTTTTGTTAACATATGCATAAAATTATTTTTTGTGAGCTTTGCAATAGAAACTTATAAATACAATTTACAGATCACCAACGAATTTGAGAAAAAAATATTTCTGTATAGAATAAACAAAAATATTTAAGACTGCAAAATTTTCTGTGTAGTCAGATTATGATGAATAAATGTTGAAGTCACCATAATTATGAAAACTTAAAGAAAAATCAAAAACATATGTACATAAAACAGACTTAAATTATAAGGAATAAATCTCGAAGTCAGCAGAATTATGAAAACAAAGAAAAATCAAAAACATACATGAAAACAGACTCAAATATAAAAAAAGAACAAAAAATAAAATATGCTATATATATCTATATAGCCAAATTATAAGGAATAAATCTCGAAGTGAGCAGAATTATGAAAACATAGAGAAAAATCAAAAACATACATAAAAACAGACTTAAATATATAAAAAACAAAAAATAAAATCTACTAAACCTCATTAATACAACGGTACCAAAGTGATCACAACATACACACAACAACACACACACATTCAAACACACTCTCATACACACTCTATGACGTCAGTGATGATGACATACCTAAAATAACCAGATATACACAAATTCTCTGCCAACAAAAAAATTGATGACAATTCGTTCGCTTACTGCAACGATTAAAAGCTTTGGTGGTAAAAATGAGAATGAACTACATCGCCATTGAACGGAGATTATTTGTTGATGGTTCTGTTTCGAGCTTGAAAGCAGTGTTGTTGCATGCGTCGAACCGAAAAACCTTCCATTCCGCTAGCAATGGGTATTAACATTAAAGAAAGCTATGAAACATTGAGAGTTATAATGAAAAAATCAAATACTTCGAAAATAAACGGAAGATTTGCTGTGAATAGAAGGTCATCCACATTTGGCAAGGGCTTTCCAAAATTCTATTATTTTATTTGTAATTGGGATTCGCGCTCACCTCTGAATCAATTGCAATGTAATAAATAAATAAATTGATACTTTCTGGACAATTTTCACTCATTTCGGTTTTTACTTTTTCGTCACTTTAAAAAACCGTACTTTACGCGTTCGGAGACACTTGTTGAATGACAAAAATCGATCACTGAATACCTAAAAATACTACCTAAGTTTCAATATTTTACTGAGAGGTACTTATGAATTCGCGCATCTTTTAAGGGTGGCTATATACCTGATTTGTGTGCGTTTTAAATTTTTCGAAACGTTCTAAAACATGACCACTCATAAATGTGGGTGCAATTTCTGTAAATAAATCATGCAGGTAGCCAACGGAAAAAACCCAAATAATTAAAAAAGTGCACTTTCCTTTTTTCCTTTTAATTGTCCACGCACATTTATGACCATTTTCTAGTTTGTTACCGCTACAATAAAAATCAAATAACCTTTTGTTTATTACTTTTTTTTAATTCTGACAATCATAAAAAAGGCATCAATTTTTTCTCCAAGGAATTTTGAGCATATCTCGAGCAAATTTTTCAAAATGAGATACCTTCACTTAATTGTGAATAAAAGCGAAACGCGTTCATCGATTTTCATGATTTATGTCTCATTTTGTTCATAGGTTATGTGACTTTACGTGAAAGTAATAGGTCTAGACACTTTTTTTAACGTTTTGGATTTTTTATGAATTAAAAATAAAAAAATCAATTTTTTAGGCAAAAAATACTTTTTTTCTTCATACATTTATTTATAACTCCGAAACTGTTGCTTATGTAGCGAAACGTTGTATGAACAGATTAAAGGAATTGTAATTCCCAATTTTTTTCTAGTCTAGTTTTTCGGACTAGTGGTTCTCGAGTTATGTCCACGTTAAGACCACGAAAGGTGACAATTTCCCTTATGTGATAGTTACTAACTTCAAATCGATATATCTCGATTCCTAGACGTGACCCAGCGAAACGCCGGGATACGTATAACTTCTTTTCTACCAGTATAACATTTCCCGTTGGTTTCATCCCATCCCGATTTTGACTGTCGCATTTTGTCGCATAGTGTAATATACAACACATATACATTACTTTCATTATTAGTTGTCATTATTTAATACATTTTTTCGATCTTCAAAATTTATTATAATTTGTTCATCATCAGCGTTTTCAAAATTATGGTTTCGTCATCAATTGCAATCAAACCAAATTTATCATTATATTGAAGTCTGCAAACTGAATGCAATATACAACTTCAACTTATTTCTAGATATTTTAACGACTTATTTTCTGTTATATGTATGTTATATTACTAACTGTTAGAAAAATTCCTTTTCTGAACCAATTTTAAATCGGTTGCTTAGCGGTATTTTAATTAGGAAAACTAAACCCAGAGAAAAAATGAAACCATCCGTGTACAAAATAACCAACAACGGTCACATTGTACACATCGTTGACAATTCGTCAATGAAATTTCAACGACCCCGTAGCTAAATTAGCAACTTGCTTGTACATTTTGACGCCATAATGGTGTCGAACTGACAAAATACCGGTGTTAAATTGACACCACAATGGTGTTGAGTTGAAACCACACCGGTGTTGAATTGACACCACATCGGTGCCGAGTTGGCATCATAACGGTGTTAAATTGACACCGTACTGTTTTCGAGTTTTAGGAACCTATTCTACTCCAAATAACATTAAAACCATTGCAATATATTGTAATTGATTTATTTGACAAAAGTGTTTTATTTATTTAAAAAAATTAACAAAGAAAACTTCATTTTCTTTAAAACTTACCTTGATATCGTTTTCAAACTGTGTGCAAGGCACTATCCCTCTGCTAAGAACATCTTCAACAATGACGTTAATTAAACAGTGCAACATGAAAAAATAGCCATATACGGACACCACTACGTGATAAAAGACCAAAAAAGAGGACCCGTGTCTTCCACTTTTGCCCAAAGTCATGCACTTTTTTATGGACCCTCAAAGATATAAGGCCTCGGTGTCATTTTCTCAGGCTCATATCTTGCAAATCGTTCGGCATTTTTATTTACTCTCTGAGCTAAAGTTGTAGATCTTGTCATAAAGAACAAAAATTGTGAACATAAAAAATCAAAAAATCTTCATCTTCAAGATGAAAATCGCAAAAAATTAAAAAAAATTTCCACTGTTCCGGTCCATAGGTAACAAACCGTTAAAAATTCAAGAAAAGAACCAACTACAAAAATGTACCTAAGATTTCAATAAACAACTTTTTAGCGCATATCAACTTCCTAGGAATGATTATTAAAACGGTTTAGGTAGCGCTTAGGTAACCGAAAAAATTAAAAATTTGCTGAAAATTTTTAACAATTCCCAATTTTATGTGGAACTGTGGCAGAAAGATGTCTTGAATATTGTCAATGTGCCAAAGTCACCGACCGATTATTGGTCAAATAAATAGTCACCAATATTCCGCGTTCTGGAGCAGTGTAGCGTAACATTGTTTATTATCGTGTATTTCGCATGTGTTTACTACACAAATGTCAAAACAGAGCTGACATTAGGGACCAATCGCAAAATTTATAGCATTTTCTGATAGGAGGATTACTTTTGCGCCACCTTCTATTTATTATTAGCAATAAAAGTAAATAGTCCATAGGAGTTCTACACTGAAATGTATTCCAAACTTCTTCAGCATGTTCATAATCATCAACACTACACGATTCATCTGTAAGTTTATTAAAGAAGACTGAAAGGGGCGGTAGCTGTGTTTCCTGCAGACGATGGAGTGAATCTAAAAAATCGTAAGGAAAGACACCTTTACGTCTCATTAAATTGAACTTGTTAACATTTTGATATACAGATTTCACAACTTTTAAGTCATCATCTGATAAATATTCTGCTAGCTTTTCTCAGCTAGAGGACATAAATCGAAATGAGTCTAGAAAACGGAGTTCAATAGTATTTTTATCATTTACTTTAATTTTTTTAGATGTGGATACATATAATTCCTTATTTAAAGGAATTATATTTATGTCACCTTCAACAGATGAAAGTTCCCTTACAAAAAAATGACAATCATATGCCGAAAGATTGTGAAAAAATATTGCAATGAAATTCGCAATTTGATATCTAAATTACATTTGTTATGAGCAGGACCTCTATATTCACCGTTCAAATGACATTGGTCAGCTACCCTATCTTCAACTGATAAATTTTTTTTACAAATATGACAAGTTGTATCTGTATTTCGTTTTATCTGTTAAGAAATTCATTGGCTTCACAACAATTAAGTAATTATTATAGATATCTAAGACATCATCTTCTAAATTTTTAAAGAAGTGTTTTGGTGCATCATCACCGTTATAAATCCTAAATAAATCTACGCTGAAGTTAAATGAACACTTAATATAAGGACTATAAGCAAATGGAATATGATTTTGCGTAGATTTTACGTTTGTAGAGTTTTGTATATTAACCGACTCTAAAACGCATTCAAAGTCGGCATATACTACAAAAGGCAAATCCATTTGCTTCTTCAAATTTCTAAAACTTAACTTACATTCATCTAAACTAGTCATTTTCGTTACCATTTTATCGCACTCTGTTTTATGTTTTTATAACTTTTCCTTGCTGTGGAAGTGGATTAAACAGGTGTAACATACATAGAGTTTTCGTGGGTGTTTTGTTACTTGATTCTTTAATAATCTGTAAGGAAAAAAGAATATATTTTTATTTATCAGTACTAGAATTATTTTTTTAATATTATTTATTTTATTTTTATTATTTTTCTAGAAAACGCTCATTCAAGTCGTCTAGAACTTCTCATCATTAATGAATTTTATTCATTTTTTAAAAACACGCATATTCAGTTTAATGAAATTCATAATGACCTGAATAAAATTTTTTTAAAATTTTCGCAATATAAAGAACTTTTAGAAAATGCTCCGTGCTCACCAAAAAGAAAGAAACAACCTACAACAACTCAAATTAATGCTAATACTGTCGAAAATGTATCTGAAAACTTATTATCTGCATCTTCATCTACCTGTTCTTCCTTATCGCTGGTTCACCCATTATTAACTGAAAAAAGTCCTGTGACTATTTCTGAACCCTCATCAGATTTACTGAACAATAATGCACCATCAGTCTCACCATTAAATTCAAATCGTAATTCAACAAGTTTACCTGCCCCATTGAATTTAAATCCGCCCGTTTCTATTTTTAAACCGTCTAATAACTCAACAAGTTCATATGTTTCAAGGAATTTAATTCACACCGTTTCTGTTTTTATACCATCAAACAATACTTCAAATCTTAAACTTATTTCGCTAAAGAAAACGACTTTTGCTACTCTGGAATAAGAAATAAAGCATCTTTTAAAATAATCGTTCTTCAAGACTATTTAGATACAATTGTGAATCAAGATTTTTGGCCGCCTAATGCGCTTATTCGCGAATATGAGTACAAATATACTCCAACAGCTGACATTGTTCATTTGCCGCAATTATTATCTTCAAAAAACTAATCCAACTATCGACAGATAATCCCATTAATATTATTTATCAAAATGTAAGAGGTCTTAACTGTTTAATGTGAATGAATTAGTGGTTGGTGGTCTAAACACATAAATTTAGGCCTTCACTAATTTACGTTTTTGTTCCTTGCAAGCACTTGGAAACTTGAAGGACCGTGTTAAACAAAAAAACAATAGAATTGCCGTATTATAAAACATTAAAGAAAAACTTTATTTTACATTTGTTTAAATATAATTAAGACATTAAAGAAAAATGCTTAGTTATACGGAAGTCCAACATTGAATTACAAATCAAGCAAAACTTACATATTGGACTAAAATATGCTTAACTGATTTTTTAATAATTAATAATACATTATTTGGTTATATTAATATGAATAGTCAATAGGTTGAGTAAGCAAATAAATAAAACTGTAATTAAAGTTTATTGCCAGCTGACCTATATATTAGTATAAAATTCTATAAGTTGAGTAAGCGAATTTATTAATTAAATAAATAAAAATAAAATTGCTATTAAAGGTTATTGCCAGCTGGCCTATATATTAATATAAAAAAATATATAAGCAAATTTATTAAGTAAAGAACATAACAAATATAATAAACAATAACTACATATCTTAACATTCTCCCGCGCGTTGAATCTTGTTCAAAACATTACCGCAACGTCCTCAGGGTTCTGCAACATCAACCGTGACTCGTGGAGCTGGTTTGGGTGTAGATTGTTTGTCATTATAAAATTTTTGATGAAATTTCCAGGACAGCAGAACGATTGCAAGTATTATGGAAAATATTAGTGCGGTGTAACTCACTGCATGATGATGTTGGCTGTTAGAATTGATGATTTTTGGTAGTTGTACTAGCGTTGATTCATTTAGTTGCCTTTGTAGCCTGCTTAGCTGCTCTAGTTGGGTCTTGTACTGGTGATTTGTAGTGGTAACCAATACCTTTTCTATTTCTTGTGGTTTACTAATGGATTCTATGTATTTTAGTCTTGTGTATGACGTATGCACATAATTTGATATACCAAAGTGTCCTTGTATTGCTATGAAGTTATTTTTGAATACACAATTAGGGGCAATTTTCATCAACCCAGTGTTTTTTAGTATAATAAATGTGGTTTCCGTGCAACACACCAGCGATGTCTCAACGAAGAGTCCCCTCCTATTTGATTTTTGTTCAAATCAACCATTCTAAAGATATCGTTTATCCTTTGCTCTGTGTTGATCTCATTTTGTTTAATTATATTAATGGTTTATCAATTATTGATGTTTGATTTTTTAAAAGCATCACGATATGTTTTTTTTTATTTTTGCATCGTTGATCGTTTTTGACATTTCTTCTGCGTAATCTGCATCAAGAACTCCAAACAGTGCTCTGGCAATGTTTCCGACTATATTAAACGGTGATCTTTTAATTCGTTTGTTGGTAAACAATTCCGTTTCTTGCAGCAATTCATTCCTGATTTGGTCTAAGTTGTTCACCAGGATATCGCACATTGGTTCTTTAAGGCATAGTTCCTGTAGAGTTTGCAAGCCTGAAGATAGCGCCTGTATCTCTGACGAGAATGGAGTAAGATCGTAGTAAACCATTATTTTCCATTCTGCAGTGTTTAGCTTTGCAGTTCCAATTCCTTCGAAATACAGTCCCGGAACATCTTGGAACCTTGTTATTAATATCTTGTTGCATAATACAGTAGGAACAAAGAGAAGTGCTAGTAACATAGCAAGCATTAATGGACCTGTTAAGATCTTGGGTCTTTTTGATGGAATGAGATCATCATTTCTCGACCTCGGTTGTACCAATGACGGTTCTTCTTCCAATGGTATTTGATTTTCATTTTCTTGGAGTAATGGCGCCAGTCTGTGAATGGGTCGTTTAAACACTCCTGTTGCCGTTTTAACTTCAGCTACTCTCACAGCCCCGTCATCACCAGGATACACGTGAACAACTCTTCCTAATGGCCACTTCATTGTAGGTCTTGTCTTCCTTGAGAATAACCATGTCTCCCTTTTTGAGATTGCCAGATTTTTTTTTCATTTGAAACGCTGTTGTATTTCGGTTAAGTATTCTGTTGACCATCTTTTCCAGAATTGGTGCTTTATATGCGAAATCAACTTCCAATGAGACAAACTTGACATATTACGAGTTTCGGAGTTATAATAACCCCTAATAAAATAATTATTTAACAACATTTAAATACTTACATTATGCATTTAGAGTTAAGCGTTTACAAAAGAAACGAGATTCTTTGTAATATAAACAAACGTACGTAACTAAGCATACGTACAAATAAATATACATACATACTTACATATGAACCCATATTTAATTGTTCCTCATAAAAAGAGAAAAAACCAATAACATGCATATTTGTCACAACACTGTGTACAAACATGCATGTACTTAAAAAACACTTGAAACATTTCCTAGAACGCTCGATTGCATTTCCAAACCAATTTGGGTGGTCAAGCATTAATAATAAACTATAAGTAGATCAACTGATCGATTTCGAAATAAGAAATTCTTAGGAACAATTGCCCAATCAATAAAACAAAGAAATACGTTTGTTTTGTAAACAATTTATTAATAAGAATTACCAATAAGTTTTTTGTCAACTATTAATTTTAATGTTTAAAAGTAAGATCAAAAAAGAAAATAAAGTCAGTCATATTCAGGATTCAAAAGAAAACGGTTGTTTGTTTTTTTGTTTTTATTTTGAAAACTCTAAATTTTTCGGCTCGACTGTCTACTTGGGACACAAGCGGCTCACCGATGAGAAAATGACCAGGTGTCAGTGCTTCAAGACTATCTGGATCATTCGAGATTGGTGTTAAGGGGCGCGAATTTAAAATGGCTTCGATTTCCACAATTATTGTTTCCAGTTCTTCGTGCGTTAACGATTCTGTTGATACACTGCGTATCAAAAGATGTTTTGCCGATTTCACCGCAGCCTCCCATAAGCCTCCAAAATGGGGTGCTCTCGGTGGAATGAAATTGAAGTTTATACCCTTAGTGCTGGAAGCGGAGATTATTGTTTCTTGAGCCTTAGCGGACTGTATGCTTTCAGATAATTCCGCTAATTGATTTTTTGCTCCGATGAAATTGGTAGCGTTGTCGGAGTAGATATTTTGGCAGTGTCCTCGGCGAGCAATGAACCTTTTAAGGGCACCAATGAATGCCTCAGTTGTTAAGTCAGACACCAGTTCTAAATGAACTGCCTTTGTTGTGAAACAGCAGAATACGGCTATGTAAGCCTTGGTTGGCCTTTTCCCCCTGATTTTGTGATGTATCCAGAATGGACCACAGTAGTCTACGCCGGAATTTATGAACGGACGAGCAGGAACCACTCTTGTCTGTGGTAAGTTTCCCATGATTTGTTGATGTAATTGTGGTCGTGCTCTAGTGCATCTTACGCATGTTTGAATCACCGATCGAGCTATTATTTTTCACTTTATTGGCCAAAAACGCTGTCTCATTATATATAATAGTGATTGTAACCCGCAATGTTTGTTATCTTCATGTGTCATAGTAAATAATAATTTTACAAGCGGATCATTGTATGGTAGAATTATTGGATGTTTTGCATCTGCTTGTAGGTTGGAATGTTCTAGTCGTCCTCCTACTCTAAGAATACCTCTTTCATCCAAGCATGGCGCTAGACTACTAATTGTGCTATTTTTACTAACCTCCTTGCCATCTTGAAGTTGTTTTATTTCTGTAGACAAATCTGACAATTGTATTATTCGAATGATAACACCGAGAGAGTCGTCCAGTTCCTTTGGAGTTAGCGAAGTGTGCTTTGCTCGCACATTCATGGACTTCCTTGAGTTATTTACGAACCGAAGTACGTATGCCAAAATTCGCTGCAGGGTTCTAAATGAATTCTTGTGCGGTAGCATGTATATCATGTCGCTGTTAGTCGCTACCACCGTTGCTGTAATCACTCTTTTCCTTTCAATGCTGCTTGTTTCGGAGAGCTTGGGTACAAATTTTAACGGCCATAAGTTTTCTTGTCCATGAAGGAAAATTGGTCCATGAAACCATAATCTACTTGTGGGCAGGTTGCTTGGTTGAATTTACATGGCGCCATTGTTCAGCAAGTGTTAATGAGTGGATCGTTGAAACTCTATTAGCCACGAATGTTTTATAAGAGGATGATTGTGAACTTATCCAGGATAATACAATCTCAGAATCGGTCCACAGAAGCATAGGCTGATTCTGCAATTTTAAGTCAACTTTCACTCTTTGAGCAAGTTTAGCTGCTACAACTGCGGCACATAACTCTAATCGAGGAAGTGTTTGTTGTTTTAACGGAGCCACCTTTGATTTTGCGCATAGCAACCGCACGACTATTCGTCCATCACGGAGAACTGCACGGATGTACGCGGCCGCACCGAAGGCCCTCTCAGATGCGTCAGCAAATACGTGTAATTGTGTTTCTACAGGAATCTCACCATTGAATATATGTCTTAGTACCTTGAAGTTATTCAAAGTCTCCAAATCCTTTCTGATGATTTCCCAGACCTTACGAAGATTTTCAGATAATTGTTCATCCCAATCGAATGGGTCTTGCCACAATTGTTGAATAAATATTTTCGCCTTGACAACAACAGGAGCTAGGAGGCCAAGAGGATCAAATAATCTTGCCAACTCAGAAGTTGCTGTACGTTTCGAAATTACTTGCTGCTCGTTAGATTTTACTTTGATGCAAAAATGATCGGTTTTGGGCACCCAAGATAAGCCCAACGTTTTTATTGTTTTGTTCGTACTATCATCGAGATCTAAGTTGACTAAGTTGATCTAAGTTGTTTGAACACCATTTTCTTAAATTAAATCCGTGTTTCTTCAGAATAATTCTCAGTTCCTTTTGAGTTTCAACCGCGAGATTCAAGCTATCTGAACCTCCAAGCCCATCATCCACATAAAAATGTTCTTTTAGCAGTTGCGCACCCAGTGGACATCGATCTGTATTTTCTTCTGCGATTCGTTGTAGACATTTGGTGGCTAGGTAAGGAGCTGCTCGCGTGCCGTATGTTACCGTAGTAAGCCTATAATAAGTAATTTGTAGTGATGGGTTTTCTCTCCAAATGATTAATTGGTGTTGGTGATTGTCTGGGTTGATTAATATCTGCCTGTACATTTTTTCTATGTCTGTTGTAAAGACAAATTTTGGCAGTCGGAAACGAAGTAGAATTGAAAAAAGTTCACTCTAGACAGTTGGTCCAGTATACATGAGGTCATTAAGAGAATGTCCTGTCGATGTTTTCGCAGATGCGTCGAAGACCACTCTAAGTTTTGTACTGTCAGGTTTTATCACGCAGTGATGCGGGATGAAATATTTTGGACTTGGTAAACTATCAAGCTGTACTCTTTGCATGTGTCTTAATTGTTCATATTCTTTCATGAATTGAATATATTGACTTCGAATGTCTTCGTTCTTTTGAAGTCGTTGCTCTAGACTGATAAATCTATTGTAGGCCATTTTAAGTGAGTTACCCAATGCTGCTGGATTATCTCTGAATGGGAGACTGACAACAAAACGCCCATCTTTGTGATTGTGAACGTGCTGATTAAAGTGCGATTCGCATAATTGTTCTGCTGGAGACATGATGTTTTCGTTTGATTCTACATCATCGAGCTTCCACAGTTGTTGCGCATGTCAGTGTTGAAGATGGACGAGAATCAGAGTACTCCTTGATGGAACCGCCGACAATCCAGCCAAGTGCAGTATTTTGAAGTATTGGATGATCTTCAGTTAGTTTTATTGTCCCAGGTTGCATAAGACTGAAGTAAAATTCTGCTCCGAGAAGAATATCTACCCTCTCAGGCATGTTGAATTTGGGATCTGCTAAGCGAATGTTGTTTGGAATTTTCCAAGTAGAAATATCAATGTTGCGATTTAGCTGCACTGGGATAATAGTTGGTAGAACAAATGCTTCTAAGTTTGTTGAGAAGTCACTATTTATGGATATCATTTCCACATTTACACGATGGGATGCTCTTTTTTGAATCTTTCCAACTCCGTCAATGCACAGATAGACTTCTGCTGTTGAAGGGATAACTTCTTGATGAGTCGTTCAGTCACAATGTTGACTTGTGAACCTGAATCTAGTACGGCCCTGAATTCCTCTGACATGCCGTTTGCAGCCTTGACTATGACCTTTGCTGTGGCTAACATGACGTAGTTCTGATCTTTTGTTGAAGCTGAAGAAACTGCCACTGTATTAACGGGGGATGCATCGTGCCTAGTGGTAGTAATGTGGACAGATGGGTTTTGTGCACCTCGCGATACCTTTGGCAAATGCAACAAAGTGTGGTGTTTATTGTTACATTTCTTGCAGCAGCCACGAGTACAAGTTTTGGCCACATGATTGGCTTTAAGGCAATTCACACATAACTTCTGTTGTTGTATCCATCTTAGTCTTTCGGATTCTGCCATTGCCAAGAACCGCATACATTGATAAATGAAAGGTGTTTACCATTATTACATACTTTACAATTGTTATTGCAACTTTCCATTGCTGCTACTAAGGACACAGATCTTTGATGGATAGTCGATTTTTCTTTGTACCCAATTGATTCCATTGATTCAAATTGCGCCTCTAAGAATGACAAGAATTCTTTAATTGTTGGGACTTCTTTGGGTTTCGCTAATGATTGTATAAACTGAACGTAAAGGGATCGGTCCATCATTAGCTGGATCAGCATAGCGTCCCAGGATGTCGTGTTGACGTGTAGGTTGTTTAGCGCCAGTAAACATTATTTTGTGGTGTCATGAAGTGCCTTTATTGATGCACTAGACAATGTTCCTGTTGGTTGGTTCAAAATTTTGTCTACTAAAGTTGCTACTATGACTCTTTTGTTATTGAATCGCTCCTGCAACAGTGTCCAGGCCGTTTTGTAATTTTCTTCGGTTAATGATAGATGACTTATGAGTCTTGCTGCTTCTCCTGACACGTTTGATTTAAGGTACCACATTTTTTGTACCTGAGGCAATAGTTGTTTATCTACCATTTCAGTGAATAGTTCGTAGAATTGACACCATTTTAAATAATCCCCATTAAAATTCGGAATTGTCACTTTTGGAAGAGGCAGTGTGCCATATACTGCTGAATTGTTTGGTAAATTCGGTAAATTATCGTTCACGAGTTGATTGGCTTGATCTCCCATTACGGCCAAATCTACTAAGGACTGTTGAACTAAGTCTTCTAGAATATAGTATTCATTTTGATCAAATCCCAATGTTGAGGGAACCTCTACCTGCTGCCATATTTCATCAGATAAATTTTGAATTTGAGACCACAAGTTCTTCATACCTTCGCTTTTGATTTGATAAAATTGTGATGGTTGGTCATTATTTATTGATTCACATTATTCACCAAGCGTGTCAACGCCGTCAAACGGGCCTTTAGCATCCTAACTAAACCCATGTTGCAATTTGATACATGTTAATCACTTGTAGCATGTTCTATTTGCTTCTCTCTTGTTGTTAGTACAGGCTTCAATTATCCCTTTATCTTGCGTAGCTTAGATATCTGAGTCTCAATTAGTTCAATTGTTGTGCTATATGTATTTCCAATTGTTTTGTGCAGATTTTTAGTAATATATGGATCATTATCTGCCAATGTTGAATCTCTTCTTATTGTATTTGTAATTTTGTAATTTATTTATTTATTTGTAATTTACTATACAACAAGATTATATCTTATATTTAAAGTATAGGAATGTTAAATGTAAGTTTAAACTTTCACAACGTAATAGTATAATTAATAATATAATAAAAACATCATAATTACTTAAAAATTAACATTAATTTTAGGATTACAAACATTAGGCATTCATGTATCAGAGAAGTGACCATATAAAAAGTTTTTAAAACTGTTTGCGTTGCTGTTTGTTTGTTGGTTATGTGGTAAAGAGTTCCAAAGACGTATGCCATATATATAAAACTGCCATTCAGACACGCGATATCTATGTTTTGGTACTATAATATATCTTCCCCTTTGCGATCTGGAAACCGTATTGAGGCATACAGGTAAGGTGGTGTTTTAGTATATATTACTTTATGTAGCAGAAGAAGAATGCGAACTTTGTAGTAGTAGACTTTCAAATGAAATTCCAAGTAGTTGTTTTGCAAAGTAAGACGTGCGATCCATTCTTCTTAGGCCATAGACAAACCTAACTATATTATTGAACAGCACCTTGAGCTTCCGCTTACTAGCCACGTCACAATTTGCAAATATTTCACAACCATATAACAACCCTGGAATTAAATACGATTTCGCGAGCAATATCCTTATTCTAAGTGGTGTATATAACTGAGTCATCCACAGAGATCTGACTTTGCCATACGTTTTTCCAACGAGAGAGTTAATATGGTTAGTCCAGGTTAGGTGATTATTAAAGATTATGCCGAGATTTTTGGCTGATAAAACAAGGTTGATCTTTTCGAAGTTTATAATAATATCTTCTTTTATAACTGGAACAGATCTTTTGTTGTGGATTACGAGGCATTTTGACTTACTAGGATTAAGACAAAGACCGTTCGCTGTTGCCCAAAGGTGAATTTGTTGAAGATATTTTCTTTAACCATATTAGTGGGACTACTCAAATATAATTGCACATCATCTGCATATATATATGTATTTTGCAGTAGGATATTTGATTCGGCAAATCATTCACATACATGGAGAATAGAAGGGGTCCAAGAATTGATCCTTGTGGCACTCCTCTATTCAGACTCACAGGATAGGACCATGTAGAATTAACACATACCGATTGTGTACGACCATTTAAATATGAAGACACCAACTTGGCAGAGGTTAAAGAAAAGTTGAAAAAGTGCTTAAGTTTCCAAACTAAAGTAGCATGATCCACCGTATCGAATGCTTTAGAATGATCCAGCAGCAACAAGAATGAAATTTGCCCACTATCAAGCTCACGACGTATATGTTCAGTAACATCAATCAGAGCTGTAATACAACTATGGTTTGAACGGAAGCCAGATTGCCTATTAAACATTAAATTCTTATCTTCAATAAACTTAGTAATTTGCAAATAAAGAAGCCTTTCCAGAGCTTTGGATAGAAAGCATAATATAGCAATCGGACGAAATTATGTATTAGTTCTTGGAATAGGTACGATTTTTGCATGCTTCGAACCAGAGGGAAAGGTGCTTGACATTAATATAGTATTGAAAAGGTGAGTTATATATGGTAAAAGTAGCGGCAGAATGGTGATGACAAATTTAGGATGCACATCATCACTTCCAACAGCATCGGATTTGATGGATGTGAAGGCAGAAAAGACATCTGATTGACTGACACAAGAGAAACCAAAGGTCTCACTGATGTTGAGATTTGTTGTTTCGATGGAGCTGTAGAAGTTTAAGTTAGCTGGCAACATTGGCAGGTTAGTAAATAAGTTGTTTAACTCATTGATATCAGCAAGAGTATGGTTTGTTGGGTTGTCCACTTTTCCAATTCCAATTTCTCGAATTGTTTTCCACGTTTTTTTAGAGTCAACTGCAGAACCGAAACGATTAGAATAATATTCTCTTTTGGCATTTTTTATTTTATTATTGACCTTGCATCTAGCAGTACGATAGTTGCGTTATAATTCTTGGGTTTTAAAACGTTTCCATTTCGAATAGGCAATATCGCGCTCATTAATTAATTGCGCAATAGTATTATTAAACCACGGCTTAGTTTTTTTTATAGTTTTTTCGAGTTTTTATTGGAACAACGTTATGAAAAATGTGCTTGAGATTTTCCTCGAGAAAAAATAACTGCTCGTCAACAGAAGACATATGGAATATATTATTCCAATTAAAAGTATGGAAAAAATCACACAGCATATTGTAGTCAATACCATTAAAGTCTCTATAACTAAAAAAGTTGTCTCCAGATTGAGTAATAAAATTGTACGTGAGAAATATTAAATCGTGCCTAGAGAAACATGATGCAGAAACTTGATTATAGAATTTTACTCTTGATTTGTCACATACGAAAAAGATATCCAACAGTGTATTACAGGTGCTTGAAAAATGGGTTGGAATAGTTGCATTAACAGGTATAAGGCCAATCGAAAACATATTATCTATAAAGTATGATTCATTTAGAATGTTAGAGTTAAAGTCTCCAGCTATTATGATATCATCATAAGCAACAGTAGTCATCTCCATCATTTGTAAAAAGTTCCCAAATGATATCCGTTTATTAGGTCTATAGACGCAACCGACTAGTAATTTCCTTCCAGATGAGCAAATCTCAATAAGTAAAAACTCTATTTTATCACCATCTTGAGATTTATGATAAAGTGTACACGATAGGTTATTTTTTACGAAAATGACGACTCCACCAGCCTTTCCAATTCGATCTGCTCTGAAGGTTCTGTATTCAAGTAACCGTATAAGATTGTCAGAAGTATCTTTAGATAGCCATGTTTCCGATACACATATGACGTCAACCTTAGAATTTTCAAATATTAGTTTGAACTCATCTATTTTATTATTAATACTTTGGGCATTTATGTGAACCACCTTCAAACCTTCCGCTTGCTTGGCAAATATCTTTACCATATTTATAGTTGAGTCTTTGGAATTACCACAGGTAATTAAGCTATAATTATAATACGACACCATTACTATAATAGCAACGCAATGCATGTTAGGGACAATGTTGAATAATTTATTTAAAACATAATTAAAAGATAAATTTGCTAACTTAAAATATAAGTATGTTAAGGCAGATAAGTAGTTACGCACAAGGATGTTAAGAATTAAAATTGAGTACGAGTTAAATAAAGAAATAGATATCTTGAAATTAAAAATTACATACACTAAGATCAATTCATGTTTAGTTAGGCTGTCGAAAAAACTGCTTCAGATGCTCAAGACTCTCAATTTTCGTTGGTATATCTGCTTCTGTTGCTTTCACAAAAACAATTCCTCTCTGAGTGTAGATAGTGATAAGTTGATTTTCTTTTTTTAGTTTAAGTGCATTCTTGAAAATTGTGTAGTTGTATGGCGTTAGATTTTCATTTATAAAAAACTTACATCACTATCGAAGCCTGCATGACAAAGACGAAGCGGTGTTCGATTGTTACGACGGAAAGCGGATACAGTTTTGAGGAAGTAGTTCCTTTCATACGGAGAGTTAAGTTTAATGACGATAGGTGGGTTATCAACGTCGCGATTGTTTCTCATATGTTTTACCCGAAAAATTTATTTAAAAGAAGGCTTTGGGATGTTTATAGAGCCACATATACTTCCAAATATATTATTTAAATTTTCCTTATCATCATAAGATATACCAGTTATACGTAAATCCGCTGCAACTACCGAATTCTCTTGCTTTAAGATTCTTTCGCTTAAAATGTTTAAATCAGCTTTAAGCTGCACAACATCAGAACAAACAGTTTCAACATGTTTGACTCTTTCGGTTAGATCATATATCTCATCTCTAATATCATTCATAATTTCTTTTTTGATTTCATCAAACCTCTTATCAATTTCAGTAATCACGCTACTTTTGAACTCTTGAAACATTGATTTTATAAGTTCAGACTGTTCATTGATAAATTCGTTATGTTTTGAAAATTGATTGTCAAGCCAATTATATAATCGGGTACCCGATATATTCGAATCATTAAACACAAGTTCAGAGAAGCTAACATTTTGAGACGGCAAAGCAGTTATGTCAGCTACACGTCTGGTTTTCTTGGAACTTCTTTTCGACATTTTACTTACAATTGTATATATATTTAAAGATTTTAAGCAACGAAAAGTATGTATGTATGTTTGTATATTATTTGTTTATTTATTTTGCGTGTTGGTATTGGTATTGGTATTTTATTGAGACTTCATTTCTTTCATAATACAGGATTACCCAACATAAATTCAATGAAAACTTAAAACTATTAAGTATTATTTTAATGACATAAGCTATTTTTGAAAATGCGACATGCTTATTAAGTTAAAAGATAAAAAAATATTGGAATTTTTAACATTAGTTTTGTTAATTACAATGCTTGCTCCCGGCACTTGTCAATACTAGTAACGCTATGTTTACACTAAATGACCTTAATAATACTAATATAACAAACTTAAATCTAAACCTTACAACACTAAAAACAAATTAAAACTAATACAAACAGAAAAAAAAACAATGAAATAAAAACAAAACAAATAATAATAATAATAAAAAAAAAACATAAAAAAAAAAAAAAAATTATTACCCCCTGTGAATGCCGGGAGTATAATGCGTGTAAAAGTTTTGCCTAACAAAACTATTGGCCCCTTCTCGTAAGATCCCAATACAAGAAATATATTGCGTATTTGACCAACTGAAATCCTGCTCGCTGGATAAAATATCCTGAATGACATTACCTTCAAAATAAGACAATTTTGCCACAAAACTACTCATCAACTCGAAAGCATACTGAGATAAGGCAGATAGTTTGGAATTTTCATAAACATATTTATTAGAAAACCTTTTATTTAAAGATTCATAACTTTTCCCTATGCATTTCCGCACTATATGGCGTTCGAAAATCTCCATTCTTTTCATGACAGTTTTCGAGATGCTAAACCTTATCGGAAATGCATAAAGAAGAATCGGCCTAATGCATACTTTGTACAATAACAGTTTTGTTTTAACTGGCGGAACTCTACTATTAAACAATCGACCAAATGCTCCCTTAATCCGATTCGCCTTCTCCAAATTGTAACAAACGTGGGTATTAAATTTCATAAGCCTACTAAAGTGGACTCCAAGGTATTTAATGCTATCCTTAAAATGTATTTCATTACCATTTAATGCTAACTTAAGATTTTTACTTTCCGGTACAACCGTATATTTACACTTACCGGAAGCATTACGTAAACATATAGCAAAGCTCTTTGCAATGTTTATTTTTATTCCCCAATGGGAATAAAATTCGTCAACTTTTTTAAGGTGGAGACTCGTTGAAGTGCCACTTTAGGAGACTCATCGTGCGCATACAAAAGTGAGTCATCAGCATATAGTATACTCTGGGAGAGACCAAAATCATGAGGGAAATCGCTTATAAAAATATTATAGAGGTGGGGTGTCAACACAGAACCTTGTGGTACACCACAAGAAACCTCTCCGTAACTAGATAATCTACCAGAACTCTGTACACAAAATTTCCTACCATTGAAAAAGCTTTGGAAAAGTTTCACAATTGAAGGATCGAAGCCAATATTTATCATTTTAAATAAAATTCCATCGTGATATTCCTTGTCAAAAGCTTTTTCAATGTCAAGAGATACCGCCACAGTGCAACGGCGTTCTCTTAAATTTTGAATCACATCTGTGTGAAACTTTAGCAGAGCATGAACAGTAGAATTACCATTTTGCGTGTTGTTGCTTATGAGATTTCAATTGAATTTTATTGCGTATGAAAATTTCGGTTGACCCCTAAGGTATGCAGTTATTTAGATGTTGATTTGTTTATTTATTTCTTGAGGATTTTAATTTTTGCAGAGGGCACCAGCAAACAGGTTTTTATCTTTTTTAATGATAGTGTTGTTGGATTTAATTGTATAATTCTGTTTGTTCTTGATTAACACACTATTATTGTTATTATTTTGTATATAAAATTTTAAGAGAGAAATATGTTATTCAATTGTTGTTCTTGTTAGGAATTTCTATACTGTTCAGTTCAGTTGATTTTTGTTTATTTCAGTTTTATTTTGTTTATATTTTTAAGTTTGTTTATTTATATTAAAAAAGAAATGTTAGTAAATGCAACCACTACTGGTAGTGTTGAAAGACTTGTCTATAAGTTATCACAACCAGCCTATTATTCAAATAATGAATTATATATCACTATAGAAAATATATAAACTGCGGAGCTCTCAAAAACACGCCTGATAACGGCAAAATATACTTGAATTATTTTCCGTTTTATCAAACGCTATCCATAATTCCCTTAATTTCTCGTGTTTGGTTTCGTAAAATTCTACCGTCCTCCGATCTTGTGGAGCCTTTTTAATATTAGAGACTAATCTTTCAATCTCAATTACCCTCACCTCCTGTTGAGATACTAGATATTCCAAGCTTGACATGTTGACTTTTCCTGCGCTGAATAATTTGTTGATGATGGATGGTAATGTCTTGATAGATCACTGCTTTGCCTTGATGATAAGCAAAATGTCCTTGATGATGAGGAAGATGTCCTTGACGATGAGGAAGTTGTCCTTGCCGCATTTAAAAATGGTTGCGTATTTTTAAAGTTAGGGGTCACCAAAATGTTTAATGTGAATGAATTAGTGGTTGGTGGTCTAAACACATAAATTTCGGCCTTCACTAATTTACGTTTTTGTTCCTAGCAAGCACTTGGAAACTTGAAGGACGGTGTTAAACAATAAAACAATAGAATTGCCGTATTATAAAACACTAAAGAAAAACTTTATTTTACTTCTGTTTAAATATAATTAAGACAATAAAGAAAAATGCGTAGTTATACCGAAGTCCAACATTGAATTACAAATCAAGAAAAACTTACATATTGGAATAAAATATGCTTAACTGATTTTTTAATAATTAATAATACATTATTTGTTGATATTAATATGAATAGTCAATAGGTTGAGTAAGCTAATAAATAAAACTGTAATTAAAGTTTATTGCCGGCTGACCTATATATTAGTATAAAATTCTATAAGTTGAGTAAGCGAATTTATTAATTAAATAAATAAAAATAAAATTGCAATTAACAGTTACTGCCAGCTGGCCTATATATTAATATAAAAAAATATATATAAGCAAATTTATTAAGTAAAGAACATAACAAATATAATAAACAATAACTACATATCTTAACAAGTTCATATGTTTCAAGGAATTTAATTCACACCGTTTCTGTTTTTATACCGTCAAACAATACTTCAAATCTTAAACTTATTTCACTAAAGAAAACGACTTTTGCTACTCTGGAATAAGAAATAACGCATCTTTTAAAATAATCGTTCTTCAAGACTATTTTGATACAATTGTGAATCAAGATTTTTGGCCGCCTAATGCGCTTATTCGCGAATATGAGTACAAATATACTCCAACAGCTGACATTGTTCATTTGCCGCAATTATTATCTTCAAAAAACTAATCCAACTATCGACAGATAATCCCATTAATATTATTTATCAAAATGTAAGAGGTCTTAACACTAAATTAACTAATCTTTTTGCAAACAGTTTTGATTTTTCATATGATATAATTGTATTTACTGAAACTTGGCTGAGTGGTAAAAAATATACTCATAACAATGAAATTCTATGTTCTAAACATCAAATATTTAGAAAGGATCGTATGCCAAAAATTGGTGGTGGTGTTCTAATAGCCGTCCTAGATGTTTTCCAATGTGAACTTATAAATAATAACTTTTTAATTGATGACAATGATGAAATTGAGTTTATTGCCGTTAAAATTCGTGTTGGTTGCAGACTCTTATTTGTCACGTGTTCATATGTACCACCTAACTCATCTTTTTTGATTTATAATAAACATTTTTCCGCAATTAACTTCATTCTGAATCAATCAAACACATCCGATATATTACTTGTTCTTGGAGATTTTAACATTCCAAACGTAAAATGGATTAAATCCTTTAATTCTAATTACATGCTACCAACAATTATGTCTGATTTTATACATTCCCTACGTGGATGCGGGTTTTTCCAACTAAATCATATAACAAATGCATGTGGATTTTGCTTTCGTTAATTATCCTATGGAATTTTGTCTTCGTAATACATTGCCTGTGACTCATCCTGTGGACATTCACCATCCTCCTTTTGAAATTGATTTATGATTGTCGGATAGTATGATTAAAAAACAAGATTTGAAGCCCTTTCAATCCTACTATTTTAAAGGCACTAACTATACTGAACTTAACTATTTATTATCCAATGTTAATTGGGATACTGTGCTTGCTGATGATAACTTTGCAAATATTGTATTGAGCTTTTATAATATTTTGCATAATTTCATTAGTATTACGGTTCCTAAAATTAAAGTCTACAGTAATAATGGACCACCTTGGAATAATCTACACTTACGAAATGCTAAAAATAAGAAAAATAAATTTTTCGTTAAATATAAGAGAACTGGTGCACCTGTCGATTTTCGTAAATATGATATAGCAAGATCTGAATACAACATTGCTAATAATCTTGCATAAAAAAAACTATATAAATCGCATTAAAAGCAATATAAAAACAAACCCTAAATCTTTTTATACATTTGTAAATTCCAAGCGTCGCTCTTCAGGTTATCCAAAGCATTTGAAGTATGGCTCCTTGACTGCAGATGATGATGTTTCAATAAGTAATATGTTTGTTGAATTCTTTTCAACAACTTATTCTACTAAGTCTTATGATACCGCAACAACTTATCCTTATGCTACAACTAATTCTTGTGGTATTTACTTTCCGCTTTTAAGTATTGAAAAAGTACTTTCAAACTTGAAGTCGCTGAAAAACTCGTTTAGCCCAGGTCCCGATGGTGTAGTGTACCACACAAGTCTACAATGCTTGCACAATGAATACAACGAAACAATAAATAAAGTATCAATAATATTTCTTTTTGTTGTATGCATGGTGCAATGCTAAATTGCTTGTGAGGAACTATTTGAGTGACACATTTCTGTTTGAGTGCAATTGTAAATACAAAGTACAATGATTGGTCAAATAGAAATGTGAATATGAAACTTCATAGTATTGAAAGAGAAAGAAGAAATAATTGTATGTTATAATAAGTTAGAAAGGTTAAGATTAATTTTCAAAACTAGTATATAAGCATAAACAAATTATAATAAAACCAGACTTTAATTTAAAACATAAACTGGCTACATCAGCCTTGTCTTATTTTGAAGTTTCAAGAATCTTTTGGCAGTTCTTTCGAACGCCTAACTCTCAAGCTGGTATCCCTAACAGCTGTATAAAATAAACAAGGGACTATAGGGAACCAAATACTATACACGTTACACTACAAAATACTATACACGTAACATTACATGGCGATCCTGCCAATATTGGACCATTAAAAAGTAGAAAATTTTTTTTCAAACCCTGCCAAGGATAAGAATAGATTTTTTTTTCAACAAATGTCAGAAGAGGAAATCAACGAAATAATATCCCGCTGGGAAAAGTACTTGCAAGAAAATAATTCGGAAGAATATGTGCCCGACAGGACAACAGAAGGAGACACATCATCAATCCCACAATATATCCCAACTCCACTCACCGAAGGACCTAGAGCAATATCTCTAGAAGAATATAAGAAGAGGGTGCACAGAGGCAACACTACTGAGAAAAAAACACCAAAACCAATACAGAAGAAAAGGGCCGGCAAGAAATTCCAGAAGCGAAAGACATTAGCCCTGCTATATAAAGATTTGACACTGGCAACCACGTTAGAATCTAAAACTAACATTAAAAATAAAATTAAACAGATAAAATACAAAATCTATTAACAATCTAAAACAAAAATTTTAAGGATTTTTAACATGCAATATATATAGTTTTATAAATAAATATACTTAGATACAAATGCAACAAGATAGAACACACAATGGGTAAACCACAAAGTAAAGTGGAAATACAGGAAAATATTGTAAACAATGGAGAAGGGAAGAATACTGCAACTATTGTACCGGAATATATAATAACACTAATTGTAATAGGAATAGTATTATATGTAGCATATAAGATTAACAATTACTTTAAAAATTATGTACACAAGCACAAAAACACGCGCAGTATAGATAATGCTAGTACAAACGTCTAAAATTTAATGAAAAAAAAAAAACTATCAAAATAATTAATGTAGCAAAATAACAAAAACATAAAAAAAAAAATAATATATATATACATATTTTAAAATTAACAAAATGTTGTCAATAAACTATGGAAGAAAATATAGAAAAATTGAAAGAAGTTCTAAAAACTCTAAAGAAAAATCCAGGTAGAACATATACAAAGAAAACTATAAATGAAAAATTAGAATATATTGAAAATATAAACCAAGACTTTATTATAGCAGCGGAAGAACAGAAAGACACTGATCTAGTAATAGCCTTAAAAATACAATTCAAAAATATTTATACAAATATCCAAAAATATTTAGCAGAACACGAGAAAGAATTTGAGATAGAACAAAATATCACAATGGCATCATTTAGTTTAGAAACCGTTTCAAAAGCTTTACCATTGTTTGCTGGTAATTATATAGAGCTTGAAAGTTTTTTAATAACAGCAGAGCTGATAAACAAAACATTATCAGACACAGCAAAAATAGATTTCCTATATTTTCCAATACATTTATTATGCCAAACTAACATCTAACGTTAGAACAGCGATAGGAAGTTATATCAAACCAGAAAGCTTTGAAGCACTAAAAGAATTGCTAGAAAACAGGTACAAAACCACTAAAACAATACCAGAATTACAAAACAAGCTTAGTACATTGTCCCAAGGGAAAATGCCAGTTAATTTATTTAAAGACAAAATATTATATATAATAGATAGCCTAAACAAACTAGGGATAGAAGAACTAGGAAATACTGCCTCAACAGCAGAAAAGAACATAATAATTAAACTAAATAATAAATTGGCCCTAGATACTTTCAAAAAGGGACTAAACGAAGGCTTTAAATCGACCATATACGCGTCGCGACCAACCACATTGCAAGAAGCATCAGAACTTGCAATTGAACTTGAAAATGAAAATAAGGCAACTAATAATGCAATTCTACATATCAGAAAGGAAAAACCACGGTATCAATCACAAAATCAAAACAGAACTAACAACACATTCACTAACTACAACAATAATAGGCCTTACAACAATCAAAACTCTAACAGAAACAATTACACAAGAAATAACAACTATCACAATAATAACAATAACTTACCAAGGAACACAAATTTTTCTAGAAACAATAATTTCAACAATAATAGACATACTAATTTCAGTCACAATAGGTTTAATAACAGTCAAAGAAGAAACTTTAACAATAACCACGATTACACTAACAGAAACAACAATAGATATGTACACACTATACAAAGTTCGGGAAACGAAGTAGGCCCGGAATACATACCTATTCCGGAGAGCCAGAATTAAGAGTATGTAAAGTATTTACCAACAGAACAAATTTCATAAACACAAAATACAAGAATAGAATTTTGACATTCCTTATCGACACAGGTGCTGACATATCACTTTGTCGCATGTGTAAAGACTTTGAAGGTGAACCATTTAACCCAGAACAAATATGTAAACTTACCGGAATCACGAAGGAAGAAATATACCCTTTAGGCACAATAGATCTTGAACTCTCCTTACCAGATAAAAAATGTAAACATTCTTTTCAACTAGTAAATTCAGATTTTCCTATTGAAACAGATGGCATAATTGGTAGAGATTTTCTGCAAAAATATCTTTGTAAAATTGATTACGAGACATTTACAATTTCTTTATTTATAAATGATTCTACCATAATTCTGCCCATGCAATCAAAACCAATTTCTTCACTACAAATAATAACTCCACCCAGAACAGAAATTATACAAGCCATAAAATTAAAGCTAAAAGAAGATTGTGTCATATTTAACAAACAATTACAAGAGGGAATATTTTTAAGTAATTCGATAGCACCAAAAAGCGGCATGACACACATAAAAATTTTAAACACAACGAACGAAACAGTGACAATAAAAGGCATTCAACTCCAGACTGACCCACTTAAGAATTATAAGATATTAAGTTACAATAATGTGAGCACTAAAAAACGTTTTAAAAAAATAGTGAATGAACTGCAATTAGACCATCATGACGAAGTTGCAAAATCACAATTAATAGGAATATTTAAACAATATCAAAATGTTTTTCATTTAGAAGACGAAAAATTAACCGTCAACAATTTTTACAAACAAACAATCACGACCTCAGACAACACACCAGTTTATATAAAAAACTATAGATTACCACACTCACATACCGACATAATAAATAAACAAGTAAAAAAGATGCTTAATGACGATATAATAGAAGCATCAATTAGCCCATATAATGCTCCACTCCTTTTGGTACCAAAGAAAAATATAGAAGACAAAAAGAAATGGAGACTTGTTGTAGATTTTAGAAAGCTTAATGATAAAATTGTCAATGACAAATTTCCTCTAACTAGATTAGAAGACATTTTAGACAAATTAGGTAGAGCAAAATGGTTTTCTACACTCGATATGACCAGTTCCTTTCACCAGATTGAATTAAATAAAGAATCCAGACCACTAACTGCTTTTTCTACACCACAAGGCCATTTTCAATTTAAAAGACTTCCATTCGGACTAAAAATTTCTTCAAATAGTTTCCAAAGAATGCTTACAATAGCACTCTCCGGATTAGAATCTGAAGCATTTCTTTACGTAGATGACATAATTGTATATGGATGTAGTTTAAGCCACCACAATCAAAATTTAATAAAAGTACTAGACAGACTACAAAAATACAATCTAAAACTAAATCCAAAGAAATGTTGTTTTTTAAGACCAGAAGTAGTTTATTTAGGACATTTAATAACAAAAGACGGTGTGAAAACAGACCCATCCAAATACGATATTATAAAAAACTATCCAATACCGAAGAACGCGGACGAAGTAAGACGATTCATTGCATTCTGCAACTACTACAGAAAATTCATACCAAACTTTGCAGACACTGCCAAAAATTTGAACGCACTATTAAAGAAATCAGCAAAATTTATATGGACGGAACAATGCCAACATGCTTTTGAGGAATTAAAAGACAAATTAATGAAACCCCCAGTATTGCAATATCCAGATTTTGAAAAACCATTTATTTTAACAACTGACGCATCAAACTACGCGTTAGGAGCAGTCTTATCTCAAGGCGAAATAGGTCAAGATTTACCAATTTCATACGCTAGTAAATCATTGCAAAAACATGATATTAACAAACCGGTAATTGAAAAAGAACTTTTAGCAATTCATTGGAGCATAAATTTCTTTAAACCTTACTTATATGGCAGAAAATTCATTGTAGTTACAGACCACAGACCATTAATTTCACTATTTTCACATAAAAATCCTTCATCAAAAATGACAAGAATAAGACTAGATTTAAGTGATTATGATTTCACAATTGTTTATAAAAAAGGAAAAATGAATACAAACGCTGATGCACTTTCTAGAATAGAACTAGATTCAGACATATTAAAACAAATGATACCACAAGAAAATGACGAAAAAGAACAAAGAGTATTAATAACGACTAGGGCTATGCAGAATAAGTTGAATAATGCAAATAAGAATGAGGCAAATAAAATAATAAATAATGAGAAAAATTACATAGAAAATAATACACGTGTAAAAGAGAACAAAATGGAAAAATGCAATTCTCAGAAGTCTGATCAACTTCAAATATGGGAATGTATATCCATTAATGATATCAAAAATATGAAAAAATTGCAATTTTATAAATTTGAAAACATAGAAGAAAAAGATATAATTATTGAAGATAATATTGTGCACATTGGACATAATGATAATTCATCGAAACCAGTTTCGACCATGAAGAAGTTATGTGCCAAAAATAAGATTAATAAGAATGATATGAATAAAGTATGTAACGATAATTCTCCGAAACTAGATTCGATTATGAAGAAATTACATACAGAAGATATGAATAATGATAATATGCATTCAAGATTCAGCGATAACTCAGCGAAACTAGATTCGATACTGAGAAAACTGATATCAAAAATGAGTAAAGAAAATATAAAAGAATTAGCGCTAGCAAATAACGATAAAATATTTAAAGTATATACGAAAGAAGAATTAAAAGAAGCATATGCAAAGATAAGAATAAATAACAAAAGCCCTCAACTTAAGATATTAATATACAATGCCCCGAAAAGAATAACAGATGACATTTTAAAATACAAACTAATTGACCAATTCCACAATACCACCCACGCAGGACACTTAGGAATACGAAAAACCGTCATTAAATTAAAACAGAGATATATTTGGAAAAACATGAACAAGATGGTAAAACAATTTGTATCTTACTGTGATAGCTGTAACAAAAATAAACAAACAAAACACATAAAAGAACCACTTACAATAACAAACACACCAAACAACAGTTTTGAAGTGATTTCAATTGACACCGTTGGTCCTCTTCGTATTTCAAACGACTATCGCTACATTCTAACAATGCAATGCGAACTGACAAAATTTGTCGTTGCACACCCAATACCGACAAAAGATGCACTTGTAATAGCAAAAACATTGGTTGAACAATTTATTTTGAAATATGGTCAATTTAAGGTACTTAAATCCGACAGAGGTACAGAATTTACAAATGAACTTATGAAAAACATATGTTCACTATTACAAATCAAGCAAATATTTTCAACACCATACCACCATGAAACATTAGGTTCAATAGAAAGAAACCATAGGGTTCTTAATGAGTTCTTGTTGACAACTGCAAATGATTATGAATGGGATAAATGGATTCCATATTTCAGTTTTGCCTACAATACGGCACCACATATAGATACGGGATACTCGCCTTTCGAATTAGTTTATGGGAAATTACCAAGCCTACCATCTGACATAATAAATAATAAAATAAAAACATATAATTATGACGACTATGTACAAGAGCTACGAGTCACACTACAATTTGCGTTAAATAAGGCAAAGGAATTATTAGTAAAATCAAAAGAAAAAAGAACAATTAACTATAAAAATAAAAATGAACTTAATCTTAACGTAGGAGATTTAGTATTAGTTAAAATAGAAGATAGGAAAAAGAACCAAAGTCCATAT
The DNA here is from genome assembly GCA_956483585.1 of Gymnocheta viridis. NCBI lineage: Eukaryota > Metazoa > Arthropoda > Insecta > Diptera > Tachinidae > Gymnocheta > Gymnocheta viridis. The sequence continues at coordinate 51,508,814 of OY101444.1, read as the reverse complement.
AAAGGACCATTTAAAATAATAAGTAGAGATGGTGTAAACACCACGATAGATTACAAAGGAATAAAGAAAACTTACCATAACAACAATTTAAAACCATTTAAAACATTATAGAATAAAAATCCTAATATATGTAACTGCCAATATATGTACGTAAAAATAAGACATAAACGTGTATATAAATATACAAATTAATTATATATATAAGTAAATTATAAGAAATATTGTAACAGTACTATGAAGTTGATTAGAAAAATTCCTCCCTAATTTTTCTCTTAAGGGTGAGGGTGTAGTGTACCACACAAGTCTACAATGCTTGCACAATGAATACAACGAAACAATAAATAAAGTATCAATAATATTTCTTTTTGTTGTATGCATGGTGCAATGCTAAATTGCTTGTGAGGAACTATTTGAGTGACACATTTCTGTTTGAGTGCAATTGTAAATACAAAGTACAATGATTGGTCAAATAGAAATGTGAATATGAAACTTCATAGTATTGAAAGAGAAAGAAGAAATAATTGTATGTTATAATAAGTTAGAAAGGTTAAGATTAATTTTCAAAACTAGTATATAAGCATAAACAAATTATAATAAAACCAGACTTTAATTTAAAACATAAACTGGCTACATCAGCCTTGTCTTATTTTGAAGTTTCAAGAATCTTTTGGCAGTTCTTTCGAACGCCTAACTCTCAAGCTGGTATCCCTAACAGCTGTATAAAATAAACAAGGGACTATAGGGAACCAAATACTATACACGTTACACTACAAAATACTATACACGTAACATTACAATGGTATTCCAAGCTGTATCCTTCGAAACTATGCAGCATCACTGTCTGCTCCTCTTACTGCATTATATAACAAATCTATTGAATCGTGTTATCTGCCATCAGTATGGAAAAAATCGTATATAATTCCTTTATTCAAAAACGGCAGTAAAACTGATGTATCTAATTACAGAAGTATCGCTAAAATTAATCCAATTCCAAAACTCCTTGAAAAAATTCTTACTGATTACCTATATCATAAAATTTCTTCCCTTCTATAACAATGTCAACATGGTTTTCGTAAGTCTCGCTCAACTACAACTAATATTTTGGAACTTACCACTATTGTCAATGAAGGTTTTTCAAATAAAGTGCAAACTGATGTGATATACACAGATTTTTGTAAGGCGTTCGATAAAGTTAACCACAATCTTTTATTGCACAAATTATCACTTAAGGGCTTTAGTCACTCTGCTTTAAATTGGTTAAACTCACAAAGAACTCAACTGGTCAAATTTGGGAATGTTACATCAAAAATCATTCAAGTACATTCTGGTGTCCCTCAAGGCAGTCACCTGGGTCCAATTTTGTTCACTTTATTCATCAATGATCTTCCTACTGTTGTTTTGCATTCTAAAGTACTGATGTACGCCGATGAAGTTAAATTTTTTAACTCTTTTAACGATATTAATGGATATATTTTATTATGTGCCGACTTTCGGAATTTTCATCAATGGTGCAGAATTAATTTATTGGAGTTAAATATCTTGAAATGTAAGCACATGTTATTTTTCAGACACAATCCGATCGAGACTTTTTATTATATTGATACTGCTATTTTAAATAAAGTTCTATCCATATTGGATCTTGACATACTGTTGAATCATAGGCTCAACTTTCGTGATCATATTTCTATAATGGTAAATAAAGCCTATGGGGTCCTTGGATTTATGAAACGCTGGTCAAAGGAATTTCTAGATCCCTATATTACAAAACTTTTATATACTTCTCTTGTTCGACCAATTCTTGAGTATGGATTAATTGTTTGGGATCCTTGTTATTCTATTCATATTAATAGTATTGAATCGGTACAAAAACAATTTTTAATTTTCTGTCTCCGTGGTCTTGGTTGGAATTCTTATGTCTTGCCGCCGTATCATAGCAGACTTGTACTGATAAAATTGCATACTCTAAAATGTCGACGATTGATGTTCTGTATATGCTAATAATGATTCTTATATAAGCTAATGTATTTAGTATTTAAAATTCAATTATTAACTTATTCTTAGGAGCTCCAAGAGTGAGGTCAAGTTATTAAATAAAAATATAAATAATAAAGAAAGCAAAACATTTTTCTTTTACAATATAAGAAATATCTAAATAATAAAATTCGGGTGTATTGCTTAAGACTGGATGAGAAATGGCAGAAGTCTTCTAGATCAATTGAGCAATTTGGTGCTCAAAACGATCACTGGCTTCAAAATGACAGTATTAAAAAATCCCAAAACAAGTGATTCAACTGTAGAAAATATTTTTTGTTTGGAAGAAGAATACTCAGAAGACAAGCCATCATCATCGTGTGGACGTCCTCAAATGCAATTTTCGGGAATTTCTGAACGCAGTAGAAGAATGAAGGCGGCGGAGCTATCAAAGTCTATAGCAAATGAAACTGAATTATTAATGCAAGCATCAATAATGTCAGCTCGTAAAGAAGGTAAGAAAGATCTAGTCGTTGTTCTCAAAGAAGCTATGGAAAGTCCTACGAGACCACCTAAAATACGAATTGTGTTTGAAAAATGATAAGTGCCCCATTGATCTCTTCGATGAAGAAGCTCTAGCATTTTTCCTTGTAAATAATTTCACAAAGAGGCAATATTGCAACATAAGACTGGAAAGTAAGCAAAGGAACTCCGATATATTTCCGTCTTATATGAGACTATTAGCAGCAAAGCAAAGCTGTAGAGCAAATGGTATTTGTGTAAGTGAAACCTTTGCTAAAGTACCTCTATAACAGCTTTTAAAATACACTGCAACAAGGTTAGTTGAAATGCAGAAATATGGCATTTCATCAATAATGAATAGCAACAAAATCAACTACATCTCAGCAGAGTTAAATTTAAGTTATGGGCTTAATAGCAGCACGGGCCAAGCTCAATTTAAGCAATCTTTTCATGAACCAAATTCATCCCGTTACGCAGATTCCTCTCTTTTAGCAATCACGGTAATTCCTTTGAGACTTGTTGACGGCTCAGAAAGAGTGATTTGGTGCAATAGAACTCCCCAATCTACAAGGTTTTGTCGACCACTAAAACTGGAATTCATAAAGGAGACGAAAGAAGTTGTTTTAAAAGAGGCTGCTGAATTAAGTGAACAGATTGAAGAGCTGGAAAACCTTATAATACAAATAGAGGAATTGAAGACAATTGAAATAACGTTTCGGATGAGTTTAACCCTTATCGATGGAAAAGTTTTGAATATTCTGACACGAGCCAAATCAACACAATCTTGTCTCTTATGTGGAGCGTCTTCTTCGGATTTTATCTATATATAAATAGGCAAGTAAATAAAATTAATAACCATTTTAACTGACTTAAACTCAACGTATTGTATTCACTTGATTTATTTTATTTTTTTTAAGAGAAGTAACACTCAGGCAATTAGTATGCCTACCAACCCGTAGGTGTGTTACCTTCTTTGGGAAAGGGATAGTGAGAGAGGACAGATGGTGAAAGAGAGAAAGCTTAATTTTTACAACTCTGATATTGCGCGCTGTGTTAGTTTATTTTATTTATTTATTTTTTGTTTGATAGATTGTCAATAAGAGCAGTGCAGAATGTATTTTCTCTTTTACATTTTTGTGTCTAAGATAGTTAAAAACAGTTAAGAATATTAGCCAATCATAAAGCCATGATCTCTTTTTCTCTCTTAATTTGCTAAAAAATTACAACAAAAAACTCAAAATTAACTAAATTAAATTTGGCTTTGCAACTCCGTAAACACTCAGAAAAAAAACTTATTTTATTGGTTCATTCTATTCTTATTTCCATCTTTGTATACTTAAACGATTATTGCTGAAACTAATAAAATTTGGATATTTAAATAACGCGTAAGTTTTATTATTTATTTATTTATTTATTAAAAATAATATATCTATGTATTAATATGCAAAGACACATTTTTAGATCCCTTTTTCTCCTTTGTTTGCCAACCGATATTCTTCAATCTTTTACCAAATGGTAAACATTGTTAAGCTATAGTGACCCGATTATATATTATTTAAATCGGTTCAGTAATAAAGGAATAAGAGGCTCATAAAGTTGACAACACTACAAATGCTAAAAATACACACGTACACACACACATTCACTTAACTAAGAATTGGTTCAAGCAAACCGATGAGAGTGTTTAAACCTACATGCATATGCATATAAGTAATAAGATTTTTTTATTAAAAATGTGCGTGTTTGCATGCAACTTCATTTGGTTTATTGTTTTTTCCGTGGGGAAGAGAATAAGTAATTAGGTAGTTTCTTCTGTTTAAAGGAATGTAACAAAAATAGATATAAATAGATGAAGTAAGAAAACAAAAACAATTGGTTGATTATTGAGTTCTTGTTAGAACTTTGATATTGTTTAAACTTTTCATTTATTTTAATGAAGGTTTAATATAATATCTCCATATGTTCTAAGGGAATATTTGGGTAAAGTTCCCTGATGATCTGCATTAGCAACAGTGAAATACGCATAGGAACAAGCTATACCCCTCAATAATTAATTGCAATTTGTTTTTAACAAAATTGTTAATGTTTTACTGAATAAGTAAAATTTTGGGAAAAAGTGCGAATAAAAAATTTAAAATGCTAAAATAGATATACTTTTAAACTGGCTGTCGAATTTCGACCACTGGGCGTACTCAAGTTAAAATTAAAGATTATATATACGAAAGATTCCAGCTAAAAGAAACAAATTTGAAATATGGTATAAGTCCATTACACTGCCACATTAGGTTTTTGGAAGTTATACTACACCTGACATATAAAAGCGACATTAAAAAGTGGAGAATAGCAGACAATGACGATAAGGAGAATGTAAAGGCAAGAAAAGAACGCATTCAAAACGAATTTTGGTCCAAGCTTGGACTCCGTGTTGATATGCCGAAAGTAGGAGGATTTGGATCAACAAACGACGGCAACACCTCTCGACGTGCATTCGTAGAGCATGAAATTTTTTTTGAAATAACTGGGATTGACATTCAACTTATTTTTCGTTTGAAAATTATTTTAATTTGCTTATCATGTCAATTTCCCCTTCAATTAGGAAAGTTTGAAAATTATTGTTTTGAAACCGCGCAACTTATTCAAAATATGTATATACGCCTGGTGTCCTATGACGCCAACGGTCCATAAGGTCCTTATTCATTCAAAAGAAATAATGTTAAACACGTTGCTTCCGGTGGGTTGTTTTGGAGAGGATGCGGTAGAGTCCAGAAATAAGCTATACAAGTGCGACAGATTATGTCACGCTCGCAGAACTATCCGTACCGACAATCCTTCTGATGTATTTTACAGAGCTTTAGATATCTCAGATCCGTTAGTATTGTCTTTTCGTTTAATTACGCGCATACATCAAAGAAAGCACTTAACATTACCACCGGAAGTTATTGCTTTATTGAGCTGAGATGATCTTCCTGAAATTTCAGCTTATGCAAAAAATACAGATAGTGAAGAATATTCAGACGGTGAACCAGAAGAATTTTATTTTGGAAAATGAACTAATTGACTAATTTACAAATGTATTATAATAATACCTCTTACCTAATAAACCACTTGAACATTTTATGGAATTCAAGTACAAATCAAGCGTAAATCAATCCCTAATTTCCAGTCCATGCTTGAATTATACTTGAGTTATACTTAAATTCAATCGCATTCTTCAGCAAAACATATATTGGAATCCAATACTGTTTTTACACAATAAAAACAGAGATAAGGCTCCAAAAACAGGACTTCAATTCAAGTATCCGCTTTGCTGGAGTATGCTATTGAATTGAAATGTAATTCAAGTAAAAATCAAGCAAGGACTGCAAAATAGGAATTGATTTATTCATGAATTGCATATGAATTTTGATTTAATGGGTGTTTACTTTTTAAAATTAGAAACTCAAATCAAATTAAACTTGTCCTTGAATTAACAATTTAATTTGATATAGTTTATGTAAGCAAATAATTTATAAATATAATATCTTGAAGATTTCATTTAAAAATAATCATTATAATCAACAAAATAGTAACAATAATATTATTTAATTGTAGTAAAAAAAGCAAAACATGAAGTGAATAAAATGTTCCTTTGGCTCTCGATGGGTTAAACAATAGATTTAGATTTTTTTAAAACTTAATAAGATTTATGTTTTTGTCATTAATTTTTTTTAATTCATGTATATAAGTGATTATTTTAGTTTTGGCCAGAAAATGTTGCTCGACAGACCAATGTGTGTCGTTAATATGTTATCAGATATTTTATCTCTACTCCTCTAGTTATGTATCTCTTCATCAATAATTTTTAGTATAAATAGCGGTGTAGATAATGAAATTCATCATTCTTATTATAAAATTTGTTAAATAAATATCTTTTCTTTGATCTATTCTTCAAAAATAACACAAATATAAAATGCAGAATACTTTAGAAACACTTGATGGATTAAGAGAAAAAAAATTTCAAAAAACAATTTTATCTCTAAGAGATTTTCCTTTTAATGAATCAATGAGAATAGTAAGATGTGTTAGAAAGCTAACAGTATATGGAGTAAGAGTTATGATGGAGTTGGAAAATCAAATTGTATTGTATTTCTATTTCTGAGAAATATAACTATATATCAGATGAAATGATCAATGATATTTCGCTGGGAAAATATAATATAGGAAAAGTTCCAGATGGATTCTATTATAAGCTTGTTTTTGAAATGAAACAAAAAATTATAATAAAATAATATAAAAGATATGTAATATTTATTAAAATTATTAGTATTATAACAATGAATCAAAAGAGGTTTATAGTAACAGATCTGCAACGATTTTAAATTGATAATAAATTATTTGGAAAAGAAATTACCGTTTCTAGGGTTGATTCAAAAATCATTCTCATTCAACCTCTTTTTAAATATTCAGAACTATCATGTAAGGAAAAGATTACAAATAACTGGTTATATAATCATTTAAATGGACTATGCTGGGATGACGGTAACTCTATACTAGATGAATTCAGAGAGTATATAACAACACTTAAAGATGAAGGGAATACCAATATTTACGTTATATTATATTTATAGTATATTTAATTTAGATGACTATAATTGTCCAAATATAAGAACTTTATATAAAAATAATGAAAACATAAATATTTGTAATTATCGTCATCATAAAAACAATTCATATCAAATGTGTGCAGGAAAAACTGTAAATGTATTGAGAAATTTTATTAATTTGTATATGTATAATAAATAAAGAAAACATTGAAAAATTTTAGAGTTTAAATTATTTTTTTATTTGAGACAAAAAATTTTTTTATAATGAATTGTCTTATATTTATAATATAATATAATTATATTATTTTATTTAGTTTCTGTTTAGTTTAGTTTCTGCCATCATCATGAATTCATCAGCTAAATTGGAGAATCTATTAAATATGTATAACAAGGAAATTAATCAAACCCATAAAATTTTTTTATAAAAATGATAAATGAAATAAGAATGAATGATAATAGCGATAATCCGTTTATATATATTAATGATGAAATTCATAAATGTGACTGTGAAAACATTTTAACGAATAATATAAATGAATGTGGATGTAATAATTAGAATAAATTTTATATTTTTTATAATAGATATAAGTTTATAGAAAAACTTATTAAATATTATAACTGAAACCTGAAAAATAATATATTAAATAAAAACACAATGTTAAAAACTTTTTTAAATAAATATTGTTTTATTATTAAAATATTTCTTTTAATTAAGAGAATGGATTTGGATATGGTTTCAAACCAAATCTTTTTCCAATTTTTTTATAATAGATATAAATTTATAGAAAAACTTATTCAATTTTATAACTGAAACCTGAAAAAATAATATATTAAATAAAAACACAATGTTAAAAAGTTTTTTTAATAAATATTGGTTTATTATTAAAATATTTCTTTTAATTAATAGAATTGATTTGAGTATGGTTTCAAACCAAATCTATTTCCAATAACTACTGGTGTTTGTAAATATTTAACCTGTGTTCTACGCATGGAGCACAATGTGCTTCTGCATCTTAAGAAACACTGCAAACAAAATGTATACATACAATTTGTATACACAATTTTGTTTCCATTATGTTTATCCAAACAAATGGAACATTTTATATTTTTTCATATAATTTTTAAAGAGGTTGTTTTTCTCTTTTTCAATTTTTTTTATAAATAATTTCTTAATTCTAATTTTTTGGTGGTCTCAATCACCCTCTTTTGATACTTAAGTGCCTTCTTTTCGTCGTCCTCCTTCATTTTCTCCAGGGGTTTCAATTCATTTAGATGATTGTGGTATATGTCTTCTACATCGATATCATCATCATCAACACCATCATCATCTTGAGATAGATGTGGCGGAGGGGGAGGAGGACATGAACGGGTTTCCTCATCGTCCTGTATTACTGTAATAATTGTATTGTAGTCACGTAAAAATATTAAACTCTACCACCAAAATTTTGATAAAGTACACATTACTAATTCTGACGCAATATTTACGGACCGAAAATATTCTTTGTTATTATGCTTTTTGTAATATTTTATAATTCATCAAGATTAATCATTCGCGGAAGAATGTGGTATTATTCTTCCGCGAATGATTTTTTAGGTAGAAGATCACACATAAAAACTACTCTGAAATATTTGAGTTGTCTAACATATTTATTTATATCCAATTCTGTTAGTGGTCGATTGGGTAGGTTGTTTAATAGTTTTTGGAGCTGGGTTGTAAGAAAGAGCGTATCCAGATTTGTATGGTTTAAGATATAAAACTTTTCCCATGGCAATTGATTCCATATATCTATTGTGAGGGGTAGCTTCAGATAGTTGTTCCTTTCCATTTTTAGAGAAATCTTAATAAGAACAAATGTACACAAACGTAAGTTTCAAGCAGAAGCTGAAATAAATAAATATCAACAATAACAAATAATATAAATATCAACATGTAATTAAACCGTTAATTAATAAGATATTAACAAAGGTTAAAATCTGTAGTCAATAGTAAATCCAACTATATATATTGGGATGATCCTAATGAATTAGTTGACAGATTACGTTTACTTCTTTCATCAGAGGGAGCTGGTCATAATAATCATAAAAACGAAATAATATATATTATTGAAGAACTTAGAGAAGCTAATATAATTTACTAAATGAGTTTAAAATATGTTTATACGATTAGAATAATACACATATATATGATATGAATATTGATAAAAGAGAAGTAGTGGATGAGCTTCATAAAAAAGCGCGAAAAAATTTTAAAAGAAGACGAGTTATTGTTAAAGGAATTGATGATTTATGGTAAGCGGATCTAGTTGAGATTGAGTTATGAAGCAAAGAATAACGGATATAGGTATCTATTAACTGTAATAGATACATTTTCAAAAGAAAGCATGGGCTGTAGCGGTAAAAAACAAAACTGCTTTAAATGTAACGAATACTATGAAAAGTATTTTTAATAATAGTAACCGTCATCCAAAAAACTTGCAAACAGATAATGGTAAAGAGTTCTATAATAATCAATTTCAACGATTAATGGAATCATATCCAATTAAACATTATTCAACATATAGTGTTTTGAAAGCATCAATAGTAGAACGATTTAATAGAACATTAAAAACCATGATGTGGAAAGAGTTTAGCTATCAAGGATCATATAAATGCATAAATATATATAAAGAACTCGTGGATAAATATAATAACACATTTCATAGAACAATAAAAATGACGCCTAATGAAGTGAATTCTTCTAATGAAAAATCTCTTTTAGATACGGTCTATAATAATTTTCAAATTTTTAAAAAACCAAAGTTCAGAGTTGGTGATGATGTTCGAATAAGTAAATATAAACATGTATTTAAAAAAGGTTATACACAAAATTGGAATACAGAAATTTTTAAAGTAAAACTGTAAGAAACACAAATCATAAAACATACATTTTAGAAGACTATCAAAAACATGAAATTAAAGGTGGGTTTTTTGAGTTTGAGCTGATTGAAACAAAATATCCACAAACATATTTAGTTGAAAAAGTTTTGAAGAGAAAAGGAAGCATGATATGTGTTAAATGGTTAGGCTTTTCATCAAAACACAATTCTTGGATTAAGGCTAACGATATATCACTACAAAAGAAATCGCATTAATTTAAAACTGAGTTATTCTTTCATCGAACGTTAAGATGTCGTTAACATTAACGTTAAACTGATATTCTTCAGTACTTGTGGCAAACTTTTTTCCTCCCATTGTGTTTGATAGGAATTATGTTTGTGGATTAATAAACTTCGATACTTATCACACAATACCAAATGTTGATGTTGAAAACAATTTATTTCATATTGGTGATTATATAATAGAGATTTCTGTGGGATCTTATGAGTTTTCTGATGTAGTAATGGAAATTTTAATACGTTTATAACATCTATAAAAAGTACAATAGACCCCATATATTTCAATAAAGAACGATCAATTGGATCTTTGCTTGGTTTTAGTAAGAGAGTATTACGACAACAAGTGGAAGATTTTTCAGATAAAACAAGTGATGTAACAAATATTAATACAGTAATCATTGAATGTAATATTGTGAATGTATCATATATAAATAACGTGTCAGCACATACTATTCATCAGTTTTCACTTGACGTTAGTCCAGGATATAAAATAACAGAAAGGACGGCTAATCCAATATATTTACCTGTAAATTCGAGAGAAATATCTACACTGGTTTTAAGAGTTGTCGATCAGGGCGGAAACCTATTAAAGAATGATTATATTCAACAAAAATAGTTTGTATAAGGATTCACCAATCATTCTATCATCATCTGCAACACAACATGCGTTTATTTTTTTGCGTAATTCATTTTTGTCTATATTGAAACCAAGGTATGAAATTTTCTCTTGAAAGAATGAACATTTAACTTTCGCCCAGCATACTTTACCTTTTAAAGTACGGAACAAGTCTAGTTTAGTGACACTGCTCAAAAAAAATATATAGGGGTGTAGAAAATGGTGAAATAAGAAGAAAATGTTAAATAAAAATTGGGGGAAACGTATAGTTCCCGAGTTATGGGCCTCCGAAGTTTCCTTATATATACGTGATTTTTCACTGCATTTCTTAACTCTTGAGTTCTCAATGCAGTTTATACAAAATTTTATCCGAAAATGTTACGAATGTGCACTAGGTAAGTATGTAGTTTATTCAAATCAAAGGATTTTGTAATCTATGGCATAAAAAACGAAACGCTAACGAAATCATTTTTGCATAGCCATTTGCATAGCTAATTTATGAAACAAGCAAACATCAACGAAACACTTGAAATAAAACTAATCGAAAATTTCTACAAAATTTAGGATTTCAACTAAAAACGATTAAAGGTTCTGTGTTTAAAAAAACTTAAAAATTAATAGTTTAATTAATGTATTAGACATACCGCAATTATATAATTCAATTATTAAAAATGAGTATCACAGCTATAATTCATACTTACAATCTTTTAAAAACAATGATGAAATCCGAATATCAATACAAAACTAAGATTTATACGTTTCATCAAGTGAAAGCATGCTGTATATTGAAGGTTATATAACAAAAGAAGACTCAACAATCTCTGCATATATACTACTACTGAACAATTGTATGGCTCACCTCTTTGATGAAATTCGATATGAATTAAATGGAATATAAATTGATCGTACACGAAATTTAGGAATTGCATCAGAAATTAAAAACTATGTTTCGTTAAAGCAATAACTTGATTAATGCTGGATGGGCTCCAACCAATAGTGACAAAAACTGGCGCTTATTAGCGGTTGTTTCAATTTTTGTGTGCCATTAAAAATTCTGCTAGGATTTGCTGAAGATTTTAATAAAATAATATTTAACTCCAAACATGAATTAATCTTATTAAGGGTAAAAGATGATAAACAAGTTTTTAAATCTAAGTTATTACCTGAAAAAGCTAAGTTAACCATTCTAAATTCTGTGGAAAGTGCCACATGTTCAACTTGATGATGTTCACAAATTGGAAATGTTTAAAACAATTAATAGCCGCCGGGCACTAAATGTATCTTTTAATTGTGATTTAACAAATATAAAGGTAAATCTAAACTCTGGCGTATATCCGCATGATGATCTAATCTTGAAATTTTATAGAAATCGGTTTGCACTACTATACGATATGTATCAAAAGTTTCAACAAAGCTACTATTCACGAGGTCCACAACACCTACTATCACGAAAAGATTTTCAATCAATAGCGCCAATAATTGTCTTCGATGTAACACATCAAAATGAGACTGTTAAAACTGGACCAATAGATATTCGTATTGAATTGAAAACGCTTAAGAATATATACAAACCAGAACATCTGCATATTGTTTAATTAGAATGTTTGAATATATTCTTCTTACAAATTAGATAAAAAACTAATGTAACATAATATTAAATTAAGTAAGATTTAAATAAATAAATATATATAAATATTTTTTTACTAAAATTGATTTGTTTTTATTTCGTTATATTATAGTAACTAACCTTAACGCAAACTCAATATTTATTGTTTTGAATATAACGATGAAATGGGTGACGATATACTTCCTTATGAAAGCGATTATCAAGAGAAATCAAGTCGTATAGTTAGTCGGGATATAAATGATATAAATACAAGAACAATTAACATTAAGGATTATTCACAAACATTACATATGAGTATTCAGTAATTAACAATATGCTACTAAAAGAAATATATAATTTCTTAAAAAATTTCTCCAACATCATTTCCAACGAACATAAACAAGAACTTGTTAACATTCAATCATATTTGGAGCATACAAACAACATAAAAATAAATAAATTTTGTGAACATTATGAGGATTGCTTTTGGTCTAAAGAAACTACTAGATGTGGACCTGACACCTGTCGCTGTGTGAATTATCAAAGAAAAAATTTCGAATTGCAAGAAAAATAATAAATTTCTATAGTTTACCTAAATGTAAAAATTGTATCTTTTGTAAAGTTTAATAATATATAATACACATATTTTTATTTGTTTAAGATTTAATTGTAAATTAAAATTTTGAATAAGAATTATATAAATATACTATACATTTTTTACTAAAATTTAAATGTGTTTATTTCATTGACGAGGATAAATATTTTTTAATTACACTCATGTATATAAGATTCAGCTTAGTCGAATATTATTTTACTATGAAGCATTATAACAAATTGATAGGAATATATTTAATGCTCTTTAAAAAAATGTGTTCTTATCAACTAAAAAATGTGTTGTAATTTCACAACCACAGTCAAATTCCCATCCAGGGCTGAAAAACTCATATTATAAATAAATGCTCATAAAATATATGCAGCAAGAAACATATTTTTAACAATCACATTTCCTAGCCAGGCATTAGCAGACTTTTGTGCTGAAAAAGTGACCCCGTGCATACACAAACATACTGCACAAACGTACGCATATCGGAACTCTTAAAGTAAAATGCTTGCCATTTGGTATCATGATGGCCGCAGCCATCTTTCAAAAAACAATAGAGAATCTGTTAAGAAATATACCTTTTGTGTTAGTATACCAAGATCATATTACTATCACTGGAAAAACCATGCCAGAGCACGTTAATACGTTGAGGTTAGTACTTGAGGCTTAAGTCTAGTTTAGTGATACAGCTCCAAAAAAAGTATGTATGGGGGTGTAGAAAATGGTGAAATAAGAAGATAATGTTAAATAAAAATTGGGGGAAACGTAGAGTTCCCGAGTTATGGGCCTCCGAAGTTTCCTTATATATACGTGATTTTTCACTGCATTTCTTTCGGATAAAATTTTGTATATAATAGTGTATATCTTTTGTTGCCCTTTTTCTCCCTGTCCAGTATTTTAACTCCTTTAAAATCTATTTTGTGTCTCGTTTCTTTTGCGTATTGAGCTAAAGCTGTTGTCTCTTTTCCTTTATTTATGTCTGCTTCGTGCTCTGAAATTCTAGTACCAAGTTTTCTTTTTGTTGTTCCCACATAGACTCTATTGCACCTTTCCCTTTCATTCCCTTGACAAGTTATTTCATACACCACATTATCTGTTTACAGTTTGTCTACTTTTGTTCTTTCCCTCGTAAAGAAATGTCTTAGTGTTTTGGCACTTATGGTACACTGTAAAAAATTTTTTCTGCAGTTTCAGTAGTATTATTTTTGATCTGATTTTTCTTCAAACATTTGTTTATCAAATTATTTGTGATGTATATCGGAAAGCTGTTCTTTGTCATTATATTTCTTATTTTGTTCATGTTGTCTTATCTAAACCGTTTGTCGCTAATGTTGAGAACTTTGTTTATTAAATTCATCGCAGTATTTATCTTCATATTTATTGGTTGTGTTGAATGATAGTTGATTAATCTTCCAGATGCGGGTTTCTTTGCATACCAGTTGGTTATTAATTTTCTGTTTTTATCTTTTATTATAGTCATATCTAAATATGGTATTTCGTTGTTTTTCTCCATCTCTACTGTGTATTTTAAACTTTTGTGATATAAGTTTAATGTTGATAATATAGTTTCCATTTCATCTTTTTTAATAATCGCAAATTAATCGTCTACATATTTGGACTCATTTTAAAAATTTGTAGAAGTTTTTAAAACAAAGACCTTTACCATTGGAAAAATAAGAGAGTTGTTCTCACGTTATGGATTAGTAGACGTACTTGCGAGCGATAATAGGAGACTGTTTACCTCACATGACTTTCAAAAATTTTTATCAAATAACATAATTAAACATGTTTTCACTGCAACTGGTCATCTTGCAACCAACGGCCAGGCTGAGAACTTTGTAAAAACTTTTTCTAAATCCATAATTGCAAACTTGAAACAACAAAAAAAATTTAACATCGATCAAGCAATATCTCAATTTTTAATAGACCACCACAACATAGTTAATTGCACAACTGGAGAGAAGTTCTTGATTCGTGATTACAGAAACCCAAATAAATCCAGTTAGTCACAGGCTATGATTAAAGAGCGACTGGGGCCTTGATGATATTGTTGTATATTAAATCATAATAATAAAGAAATTACGCGTCATCTGGACCAAATTAGAACTCTTCATTCTGAGGAATAGCAACATCAACAAAGGTATCAAGATATAGAAGATGAACAACAACAACAAGACTTACAAAGCAATCAACAACACTTAGAACAAAGGGAACAACAACAGAAATTGCAACAAATTCAGCCACAGCAACAAAATCGACAACATTATAGTCTACAACAGCAATTCCATCAAGAACAATATCTACAACACGACAATCAAAAACTTCAAAATCAACAGCAAAAAGGCCATCTAGAACAATATAACACTACAGTTAGGGTTGCCAGAAGGGCCTGATTTGGCCTGATTGTCAAGTTTTTTAATGCGCGTCAAGTGTCAAGTGAAAAAGTGATTTGTCAAGCTTTTTTGTAAGTTAACTTTTTTTCTCAAATTTATTCTAGCTATGTAATAATACTTAAAAAAAGTATGTGTATATTTCTAAAAAACAAATCTAAAGCCCATATTTTTACTATCAATAGAACTAAGGACTAATATGATACATATTTTTTTCTGCAATTATAGTTTAAAAAATAACTATAACTTTCTGTACAATTATTATAAAAGTGCCAACACTGATATTTACCCCATTACTCAACACTAGTAAATTGACAACATTGAACCAGAGAAGCAAGTCGTGAACTTAGCCAGCTTAGCCGACTTGATATACCCATGGTGGAATAATACAGGCGGCTTTTCATTGTTTTTTTAATAAAACTTATGTGTTTGAAGAATTGTCAAGTTATTTATGAAAATTATTATTTATTTATTATAGACTAGCTAAAAACTCTCAGCAAAATTGTTTTTACGAGTAAAAGTTAAAATTCAATTCCTATTTTCCCAATAATAATTATCCAGAAGTTCTTCTTTAAAAACTAAAAATCTCTTTTATATATTTAGTATGAGTGTTTTTACTTGTCAAGTTTTTTTTCAAAATCAAGTTTTTTTTGGTCAATGTCAAGCTTTTTGACAAATTAGATCTGGCAAGCCTAACTACAGTGCAACGTGGGACTATCATCACATCAGCTTCAGCGGAGAGAAAAGTTAAAACAGGTGTAGATGAATCACTCACACCACGCACTGGATGTAGATTAATTAATAAGAAAAATTAAATACGTATTCGAAAATTTAGTATACATAATTCAAAAATAAATCATATATTTTACATTTATATAATAACCTTACATGTCCCTCGTAAAGTATGTCTTTTCTTATGGTCACCCTACCTTACTTATCATAACTTTATTACTTTTATATTACTCTTTTACTTATTTCTCATAATTACAATTAATTACGATATGTTCAATTGTTCTTAATTGTAACTGGTTAACATTAAATTGTATATATCTCTAGTACATTGTTACACATTTTATGATCTGACAAAAGTAAAAAAAATAAAGAGGTTAACTTGTGAATTTAAGCTTGAAGAAGCCACACGTGTTTGAATATGTTAATGTAATACATTACAGTCAATAATATGCGACAGGTACGAGGTCCACTTTTTAATTTATTAAAAGCAAACGTTAAGTGGCTTTGGACCGAAGCCCACATTGATAGTTCCTCACAAATAAAAAAAGTCTATCATCAAAATTATTACTGACTCATTATGATCCCACAAAGCCCGTAATAGTTGCTGCTGATGCATCTCAGTATGGTTTAGGTGCATGCATTTTTATGCATACCCAGAAATTTATATACCATGCTTTCAGATCACTGACACCCAAAAAAGTCGTATAGCCAGATCGAAAAAGAAGTATTAGCTTTAATATTTTCCGTGACGAAATTCCATAAAATTATTTGTGGAAGAAAATTCAAGCTTCACACTTACCAAAAGCCGTTTCTATCTATACTCTCATTGAGGGTGGAGTTGGCTCAGGTAGTAAGCACGTTGACTACAAACCGAAGGACCTGGGTGTTGGATATAATGACAACATAGGTAAAATTAATTTGTGTATTGACAACACTAATTTTTGTAATATTTTTTTGAACACACTGACATATGAAATGTCAAGAAAAGAAAAAACTTTTTAGTACTGATAAAAGAATGTAAAATAAAACACTAAATTAAATAAATCTTAGAAGAAAATAAATCTTAAAGCATCCGCATTTTATTGGGAAATTGTTGAGCCGTTTGGTACACTTAGTATTCAGAATTATTAACAGGTTATGGGCCCAGTATTATTATCACGCTGAACCACAAATTATTAAAGGAGAAAATTTTGAAAATGCCGGACACAATGAAAGTACAAATTGTGAAATTAAACGACAATTACCAAATATGGAAATATAAAATGGAGTTATTGTTAATCAAGGAAGATTTATGGCAAGTAGTAAGTGAGAGTGCACCTGTAGACGCAGTACAATTAGTCAACTGGAACAAAAAGGATGGAAAAGCACGTGCTCATATTGGCCTATTCATTGAGGATAATCAAATCATCCATGTGAAAAATAAGGTAACAGCAAAAGCGATGTGGGAATCACTAAAGGAATACCACCAAAAATCAACATTATCAAATAAAGTTAGGCTGTTAAGAAGATTATGCTGAATGATTTTACCAGAAGTTGGAAACATGATGTCACATTTGAATGCCATGGATGAATGTATGGACGAATTAGCTACATTAGGAGAACCATTAGCCGACGCTCTTGCAGTCGCTTTATATTTATCAAGCTTATCGGAAAGTTATAGCGTATTGATCACGGCACTAGAATCACGTCCTGAAGAAGACTTAACAAAAAGTATGGTTAAGAATAAGCTTTTGGAAGAGTATAAACGACGTCAAGACATGAATGGTGTTAATGAGAATAAGGAAAGAGTTTTTAAAACAGATAAGGAATTCAACAGTTCTAATAAAGGTAAATTTAAATGCTTTTTCTGCAAAAAAGGTGGACATATAAAGAGCGACTGAAATTGACGAAATTTTTGCACCTGTAGCAAACCCAACAACATTGAAAATATTACTTACAATAGCCGGCCAGAGAAAGATGAAAGTTAAACATTTTGACATTCAAACAGCATACTTGAATGGTGACTTATCGCATGAAGTTTTTATGAGACAACCGAAGGGGTTTATTGAAGGCGATAATAGTGAGGTATGTAAACTTGTGAAAAATTTATATGGTTTGAAACAAGGGGCAAAAGAATGGAATACAAAATTTAATTCCATCATGAATACCAACGGGTATATTCAAAGCGCAAATGATTTATGCTTATTTAAGAAGAAAATTAAGAATGGTTATATTTATATTTCTAATCATGTTGATGACATAGTAGTAGCTTCAACGAATTCGGAATTAATTGATGTTTTTGAGAAAATAATGAACAAAGAATTAAAGATGAAAAATTTAGGTAATCTACAATATTACCTTGGAATACAATTTACAAGAGATGAGAATGATATATTTTATCTTAATCAGGAAAAATATATATTGAATAAATTAAAAGAATATGATCTAGAAAATGCTAAAGACTCATCAACACCAATGAACGTTGGTTATTTAAGCCAAACCATGAACCGAGAACCGTTTGAATCAAATGAGATATACCGTAGCGCAATTGGTTCACTATTGTATTTATCCACCAACACTAGGCCAGACATTTCTATAGCAACATCCATATTGGCAAGAAGAGTGAGTGACCCGAGAAAATGTGATTGGAATGAAGTAAAGAGAGTTTTTAGATATTTAAAATTTACAAAATCAAAGAAACTGAAAATGGGAGATTATGGAAACTAAGAAAATCTTTATGGTTACGTAGATGCTGATTGGGCTGGAGATCATACCGACCGAAAGTCAAATACCGGATATTGTCTCATATATAATGGAGCATTAATTTGCTGGGCAAGCAGGAAACAAGCCTCAGTTTCACTGTCGTCAACAGAGGCGGAATTTATTGCATTTGCCGAAGCCGTTCGAGATCTAATTTGGATAGTACGCATATTGAAAGATTTCGACCAACATATAGAAACTCCAATCAAATTATTCGAAGATAATCAAGGTTGTATCAAGTTGCTGAATGATCGAGTTTGTCACCAACGTGTAAAACATATTGATATTAAATACAAGTTTGTACATGAACACATAAATTCAAAATTCGTATCAGCCGTTTATTGCCCTACTGAAAGTATGGTCGCAGATATGTTGACTAAACCGTTGGATGGACCGAAGTTAGCTAAACACGCGATGAAGATTAATTTAACCCTATGTTGAGATGGGGTGTTGGATATAATGACAACATAGGTAAAATTAATTTGTGTATTGACAACACTAATTTTTGTAATATTTTTTTGAACACACTGACATATGAAATGTCAAGAAAAGAAAAAACTTTTTAGTACTGATAAAAGAATGTAAAATAAAACACTGAATTAAATAAATCTTAAAGCATCCGCATTTTATTGGGAAATTGTTGAGCCGTTTGGTACACTTAGTATTCAGAATTATTAACACTGGGTTCAAACCCAGTGTCAGACAGAGTCATGAAATAAAAACACCACGCATTTCTCTGATGTGCATTGGTGTGCCTTTGTGTCAGTTGTTGGCGGAAGGTTTCAGTGGCGAAGGCGCATGGTCACTGGTCACTGAACAGTACCAACTTCAGCTGATACTAATTCCAATGTAACATCAGAGCGCCCTCCTTCGTTGGTACTGAGTAGCACAATCAACGGCAAAGTAAAATAAAATTAATAAAAGAAGTTGATACTAAACTAAACACAGCTTCAAAACTCGTAATGTCCTCCTCGCCACCAGAGGCGCTGCAACACTGCTCTACGAATAAACGTGCAGAAAAAAAACCGAGTTGTAAAGAACGAATGAAGCTTCACCTCCTTTCATATCTATCACTATCCCTTTCCACTAGTTCCAGCACAATGCATTGCATGTGTAGGGGTCATCCCCTGAGTGCTGGTCCAAGATTAAAAAAAAACAAAAAAAAAAAAATCTGGAATCGCAGTTCACTAAGCGACTCGCTTGCAGCGTTGGGCTGTCAAACTTTTGGCTTATGACTCTGATATAAGACGTGCTTTCACGATTCATAGACAAAACTTACAGCGTGGCCGAAGAGTATGTCATAGCAGCAGTAAAGTTCGAAGGTGAAATTAAAACCATACTACAAAATAGTATACAAAACTTGCCACTTACCAACAAGATGATAAAATATGAATCATCAAGAAATGACGTTCTACAGTTATTGTTGCAGTATATAGAAAATGGTTGGCCTACAGATATAAAAAGTGACGAAATTATAGCTTTTTATAATCGAAGGGACAGTTTATCTACAATTGATGGTGAAATTATGTTGGGTGAAAGAGTAGTGGTTCCAAATAGTTTTCGGAAACGAATCTTAAAACTTTTACAACGTGGTCATCCGGGTATACAGCGAAGAAAAGCTATAGCGAGAAGCTATGTTTATTGCCCAAATATTGATGAACATATTAAGGTGATGGTACGGGTTGTAACAACGTGCCACAGCTTCAAAAATGCCTACTCTAAAATCATGGCCCACACCTTCAGAACCATGGGAACGATTACACATCGACTATGCTGGTCCAATTGATAGATATTTCTTTTTTGTGTTAGTCGATGCTCTTTCTAAATGGCCGGAAGTAGAAATGACAAAATCTATTACAGCCCAACAAACTGTTCAAATTTTGGAAGAAATCTTCGCACGTTTTGGTTTACCAAAAACACTTGTGTCAGATAACGGCACACAGTTCAAAAGCGCCTACTTTGAAGATTTAATGACCCGAAATAGTATCGAACATTTGTGCTCTAGCCCTTACTATCCTATGTCCAAGGGACAGCCAGAGAGATTTGTCCATACATTTAAGCGAGCACTTCGGAAATTTGACGGAGTGGGGCGTGTAAGTCAAAATCTACAAACATTTTTACTCAATTACAGATCGACGCCGAATTCAAACTGTCCAGAAAATGTATCACCCTCTGAAGTGTTGTTTGGCAGAAAAATTCGGTTAACTTTGTGCCTAATAAAACAATGTCCAAAAGATCGTATTTCTAAACACAATGATGTCATGGAAGCCCACTTTAATAAAAAGACGATGTGTATGCCAGAGTATATAAAAATACCAACAATTCTTGCTGGGAACCTGGAAAATTTATTGAACGTATTGGAAGTGTACTGTACAACGTCTTGCTCAGAAATGGGAAATTGATTCGCGTTCATGCAAATCAAATGAAGAAAATTTATAGTAAACAGGATAACAACTGGAATGATGCACTTGGATTATATGATACGTCTAACAACTCTAATAATCACTTCGAAACAACGGAACGTGAAAACGATGGAAATAATAACTTGGATATGCCTACTCTTAGAGGATCTCAACGAGAACGAAAACCAATTGCTAGGTTTACTCCGGGATAGATAAATCACCCTATAAAATACTAAAAAGGGAGATATTGGGTGGCAACTCTTTATTTATTATTATTGTATGGTAATTTAATTAATCGAAGACTAAAGATGAATAAAGAGTGAATTTGATAAGAATTATAATAGACATCTAGACAGGTTATTCAGCTGTGCTATCGATACTACCTTGTTGATCTGCCTTGTTAGACGATAAGAATTTGCTGACTTGCAGAATTAATGCAATTCATAGCTTAAGTTTATCTTTAACAAAAAATAAAGTTTATTTAAAAAAAAGCAAAGAAGTGAAAAGAGTTCTACTTAAATCGCATACGAAGTCAACAAACCCATTAAACATTACTGTGCTACTATAAACAATCGTTTTTATATGTACAATAAATTCGATTAGCAATGCGAATTAATTTTAAATTTAATTAACCTTGTATTTTTGTGCATATGTATTATATTTGTTATAAGTTATAGTTTAAAAATAATGTGTACATAAATAAGATTAATTGCTTATGGCGCCAACATTTTCGACAGTTCTTCATCTTGAAGACATCCTTTTAGAAATTCTTCCTGCGTTAATTGACCATCATTATTCTCATCCATCTTTGAAAATATATTTTTCGCCCGTTCTTCAGCGGAGTCAGCAGGTCGATTTGAAGAGCATGCCCCAAGCATGTCGTAAATAGCCTAAAAATATAAAATGGATATTAATACTTTACAAAGAAGTTATAATTATAGTTATGAATATGTCACCATAGGTAATGGTGGCCTGAAAAATACGAGACTGCGCTTCTTCTATGTTTTTATACCCTTCACCAAAAAATTTGGAAAGGGGATATATAGGTTTGTCATTCCGTATGTAATTTCTTCATTATTCATTTAAGACCCCTTAAAGTATATATATTCTGAATCCTTATAGATAGAGAATGAGCGATGTCCGTCTGTCCGTCTGCTACATTTCGGTGTAATTAGAATTAAGGCCAAAACACAACATAGAGAAATAAATTTTATACCATTTTCTTGGAATTTTTCATAAATTTGGTTGGTTTGAAAATAACAAAACTCGGTCTAATAATTAATGAGATATAGCCAAAAGTCTTTTGTTTGTTATATTTCCTATTCTGTTGTTTTTTATGGCCCCAACTGTCCTACGGTCAATTTTATGAAGCAGATCTTTTGTATGGAGTTCTACGAAGGTTTAGACTGAAAAATAATTGAAGTCGGTCCATTAACGACTAAAATATGAGCAAAAAAATGGCATTCGAAATAATTTTACTTTTAAAATTTTTTGAAAAAGTTGCGTTGGGATTCAATGACACAACCTACTGGTTGGTAGTCACAACCGCTTCTTGTACACCACAGAGCAGTTGTATCTTTCATAGTAGTTCAAGCGTTTAAGAACATAATATATCTTATTTATTATAAAATACTAAAATTTCAAATTCTTGATGGAAATTGGTGTGGTTGTTGTAAATCTTCCCTTTTTGTCACACATATATCACATACATACATACTGAAATGCGTTCATGGGCACATGTACACATTGCGTGAATACATGTGTATATTTAAACAATCGAAAAGCAATGATCTGTTGTTTTGTTTTTGTTTGTTTCTTTAAACTTATTTTTGTACGTTTATTAGTATAATATTATGCATGCATATTACAGTATTTTTTATCGCTTACATTTTCTTTTCGTATATAAATAACCATAATTATTTTTTAAATTATTTATATTAAAGAAGTGTAATGGATCTTCAAGACACTATACTATGTACGAGTAAATATACTAAATCAATGAAATTGAATTTTCGTTTTGTTTTGAAAATGTATTAATATTTCATTTTTTATGACTATTTGTGACTTCAGAAGAAAGGCAAAATTGATGCTTACATCCTGTGTTATACTTGTGTAATTTTAATTATTTTCTATATTCAGGTGCAAAGCGTACTGTAGTATATCAGAGCCCGGTATTATTATTGTATTTGTACAATGTGATAAAAAATCTTTTGACAATTAAAATGTTGTTTGGATACTTAGTAACACATAACAAAGCAGAAAAATCTCTTCCCGGCTAGAATTTGATAAGAAATGTTTCTTTCATTCTGTAACATCAGTGAGTTAATCTTCAAAAGCACTTCAATTAATTGCCATTTTTCTATTATATAAAAACAAAGTTTGATGTAAGAATTTAATTTGATATCAAGCTCCAAAATGTAATTAGCAAAGAAACTAAAAAAATGAAAACCCCGCGAAAATAGCGCATATTCTAAAAATTGCAACTGCAATATTGGAAATTATTCCCAAAATTTAGTTTAAAAAAATCATATAATTGGCAATCGGCAGCCAAAAATCTTGAAAAAATCTCTAAAATACCAAAAATTCTTAAAAATATGCGAACATCAGGAAAATTGTATGATTTAATATTGATTAAAAAACAGCAACATTATAGAGTAAAAAAACATAAAAAATATCATTTCCATTGTGAAAATTTAACTTTTATTAAAAACTATTTTGTATTTGGAATAAAAATTTAAAATGCATTTGTATTTTGAATAAAAGTATTGCAAATACCTACTTTCCACAAATTTATATTTAGATTCTAGATTGCATTATCCAATTGAACAATTTAATGTGGGCTTAATTAAAATGTATTCTAAGAGTAGTTCGCAATTCACCAAATATTTTTCAAACAATCAGTTCCTATCGTACATATCACACATATGAACTTTGGATTTTTAGATCGGAATGTTTGGGGAAAATTTCCAAAAATATGCATACATATTTGTATTTCATTTTTTTTGTTTGCATATTTTCGTATTTTCCCCAATTCAACATATACAAATTGAAATTCCATTGTGTTTCTATATCAGAAATATACAGGTTATATTGAACCAAAACCTTTATCGTCTGGTCCAACCGCAATACAGATAAGTAAATGGAAAAGTTAACAAAATTTTAAAAAGACAACTATCAGAATACATACATACGTACATCATACGAGTTTCAAAGAAAAAATTAAATTAAAATAATGAATTAAAATATGTTGTTATATTTTATAATTTAATATTATTTCTTACACCGTCAAGATTTTTTTATTTTTGTCATTAATATTATATTATATCAAATAAAAACGTCGACAAGTTATTAAATTCATTATATAATTATTTTATCACTGTACAAAATCCTATCTGATAACATATTGGATATTTTTGAAAAATAAACTTTTTATCGTTCATAAAATTGGAAAAATCGCAAAAATTACAAAAAAATATTGTAAATGAGATTGTGCCTGGTTTTTTAAATAAATTGTGGAACAAACTTTTGCAAATAAAAAGTAAAAGTAATAAAAACAACTAAAATGTATCGAAAATTCTAAATAAAAAAAAATTGCATTGTGTTGTGTTCAGGATTTGCAACCGTGCTACCGGTTAAGAAGGTACGGTTTCAAATCCTGACCAACCATTTATCAATTTATTTTTTTTTAATTTTTGATACATTTTAGTTATTTTTATAACTTTTACTTTTTATTTGAAAAAGTTCGATCTTTTTTTAAGAATTTTTGATAGCTTTAAATTATTTTCAATATGAAGATAATATTGGAACATTTTAATCATTAGACTAGCAGATTGATGCAGTAGGTGTCGATATTTTTTATCTATTTTGGGAGAATTTCTTATGGATGAAGACGTTGAAACACTTCTTGGATGTGTGAAAAAATATATAAGTGCTAATAAGGGAATGTTAATATTTTTCTAATGCACTCTATGCAAGAAAGTGTTACAAATTTGTTGCGAAATTCATAATTTATGGCTGACTCCATAAACGCAGTTTGCAAAGCAACACGAGAATGCCTTGTAAACTCATGCTTCCAGTGTTGCTTTGGAAGCTGTGTTTATGAAATCAGCTTATACTATGAAATAGAGACTAGAACCAATAATGCGTGATCGTGATTAATTTTTTGTTTCCATCACGTGGGGGTGCGTCAGTGAGAGGCAATTTTTTTGTTTTAATGTAATTTTTTCCATTTAAATTATTTTTTTTTAATTTTTTTCGTATTTCGTGGGCGCGAATCTTCGTGATTGTGACTTCTTTCGTCACTACATACTATGGTGAAGGGTATATAAGATTCGGCACAGCCGAATATATCTCTCTTACTTGTTTTATTTCTGCTTACTTCAACATTTATGAACTCTACGGCATAGTCTTCACTTTTTTGTTTATTTATTTATAAATATTATTTCTCAGATTCATTGGCTTTCATATTTTGTGAAAATAATTTTTGTTTGTTTATATATGTGACCTTCTCCGAGAAAAGGGACCTAGTGTGTGAAAATGTAGTTTTGAAGTTTCATCTTATTCTACACCCTTTTAGTTACCAGAATCCACTCTTAAGTCCAAAACCGTTTTTTGACGCAATAAGTCCCTTTTCTCGGAGAAGGTCACATATACAAAATTTGAATTTCAAAGTTGTATTAAAAATATTCCTGTTAATGTTAAATCATGCATAGTCTTGATTTCGAAAGTGTTAAAATATCGAAATTAGTGAAAAAGTCTGCAATCAAAAAGTTGACAATTAATAATTACAAAAGATGTCTATTTAAATCTAAAATTATCCCAAATGAAATGCTTTTATTTAGATTTAAAACACATTACGACTATACTCAAAATTTATATAAAGTAGTATTTAGTTATTCTGATGATGCAAGGAATATTATGAACGAAAATATAAAAACGTGTGCTTGAGAACATTGCATAGAGCGAAATAATGAATCGATGGATGTTTATTATAATGATTTATTTTAAAAATTACTTACGGGATGACAATTGAGAGTCAATTTTATACAGTTTGTATAAATTTGTATATATTTATTTATTACTTAATTTATTTACGAAACTCTCAATCAAAAATATACAGCTAAAAAGATTTAGATTTTTTCTAATAATGATTTTGGTGTAATATTCTACGTTTGTGTATTGATTTGTCTGCTGCTATGGGTAACAGTTGATTTGTACGCCCCTCAGTCTGTTTTATAAAGCATATCAATGGATTTTTATACCCTTCACCAAAAAATTTGGAAAGGGGATATATAGGTTTGTCATTCCGTATGTAATTTTTCCATTATTCATTTAAGACCCCATAAAGTATATATATTCTGGATACTTATTGATAGAGAAGTCGAAAGAGCGATGTCCGTCTGTCCGTCCGATATATTTTGGTGTAAGTAGAATTAACGCCTCACACAACATAGAGACATAAATTTTATACCATTCTCTTAGAATATTTCATAAAATTGTTCGGTTTGAAATACACAAAACTGATGAGATATAGCCAAAAGACTTTTTTTTATATTTCCTATTCTGTTGTTTTTTTATGGCCCCAACTGTCCTACGGTCAATTTTATGAAGCAGATCTTTTGTATGGAGTTCTACGAAGCTTTAGACTGAAAATAATTGAAGTCGGTCCATTAACGACTAAAATATGAGCAAAAAAATTGTATTCGAAATAATTTTACTTTTAAATTTTTTTTGAAAAAGTTGCCTTGGTATTCATACCAACAAACTACTGGTTGGTAGTCACAAGCGCTACTAATACACCACAGACTATTTGTATTTTTCAAAGTATTTTCCGCGTTTAAGTACATAATATATCTTATTTATTATAAAATACTAAAACTTCAAATTCTTGATGGAAATTGGTGTGGTTTTCTAATTTCGCCCTTTTTGGTCACACATACATTAATACTGTAATACGTTCATGTATACATGTACACTTTGTGTGTATACATGTGCATAAATTAATAGTCGAAAAATTTCAATGTTTCCAAAATAGTAAACACAAAATTTTTCTGCTAAAATTTAAGTGAAATCAATGTATAAAAATATAGCTTTCGATCGGGCCTTCTTCATTAACACTAAAGTAATGATATGAATACCTAAAAATGGTTAATTTCTGATATGAAATTAGAAGATCTGAGGTAATTTAGGATTTGATAATAATTTGTGCATTAATGATCGTGAAAATACATTTATTTTATTTATAAAAATATATATCTAGTCTAATATTACATAAAAAAATAAAAAATAAGTTAAATCACTTTCAAAAAATTTAGTTTGGTGGACTATTTTAGAAAAGTATATTTCTCAGTTAAACATAATTGTCCCCTTTTATTGCAGAATTTTCCAATTGTATATTAGATTTTTCTATTTGCATTCAAAAATTTTAATATATAAATACTTTAAGGTTGTGATTTTTTCTTGAGTATTTCGTGAGCGTGAGTTTTCGTGATTGTGAGTAACTTTTTTTCCACTCACGAGAGCGTGCATGAGTAACATTTTTTTATCCTGAGCGTGAGTGAAAAGTCACTTACGATCCCATCACTACTCACTTCTTATACACCACAGAGCGCTTGGTGACTTCATAGCATTTTGCGCATTTAAGTACATAATATTTCTTATTCATTTTAAAATACTTAAACTAAAAATTCTCCATAGAAATTGATGTGGTTGTTGTGATTACACCCTTTTTAGTCCACACAATCACACATTTTTGACACATACATTATTAATACTGCCATGCGCTTATGTGCAAAATAACTAAAAAATGGAAAGGCAAAGATTTGTTGTTTTTTTCTTATTTTTTGAAACTTGCTTTTGTATACTTATTAGTATAATATTACAGTATTTATCGCTTATATTTTCTAATTTAAACTTTCAGTATATTTACCAAAGTTTTTTATAAATTTTTTATTTTATATTTACAATTTGGTATTTAACTGCTGTTTTCAATATTTTTTTTTGTTTTTTGAAACAAAGTTTCATGTAAGAATGTAGTTTGATATCAAGCTCCAAAATGTAATTAGAAAAGAAACTAAAAACTTGAAGACTGCAATCAGAATATTGGAAATAATTCCCAAAATATATTTATAAAAATCATATAATTGTACCAATTGCTTAAAGTCTGGAAAAAACTCTAGAATGACGAAAACTCTTAAAAATATGCGAACATCAGAAAAATTGCATGATTCAATATTGATTAAAAAACAGCAAAATTTTGGAGTCCAAAAACTTATAAAATATCATTTCCATTGTGAAAATTAAACTCTTATTAAAAACTATTTGTATTTGGAATAGAAAAATTAAAATGCATTTGGATTTTGAATAAAAAAATTGCAAACGTATGTAACGACGAAAGTCGGGGTAGCCCTCGTTTTAGCCGTACAATATATTCCTAACTCTTTTTCATTAATATCCTTGATAGTATTCTTTAAGACGTGAAACTGTATTTATTTTCGTACAATGAATTATATAAAATTATTCGATTTAAATTATAGAGTGATTATAGTTATGGCCAGTTTATGACTTCATATTTAAATACGTGTTTATTTAATTTTCATTTAAATTTAAGTTGGATTTAAATACAGTTTCAGTTTTTCAGTGTTAAACTATTGTTTGTATTTAATTACGATAAAAATATGGCAGCATCACGAAATTCTCTAAATATTTTTGAACAAAATTAAAGAAAATTTCTAATGTGGATTCTTTTTCAGGCTGAAAATAATATCAATGATAGGTTGCTGCAATGTTTTAAAAGTGTAAAACAATTAAGAAAATATATATAATAGAATAATATGAATAAAAGAAGTCCAAATTGCACCCCAAAAGATGTTGATTTTTCAATGGCCGCAAATTTGTTGTTTACATTGTTGCGCAAAACAATAACAAGCTAGCAAAATCATTTGTTTGTGTATGTATGTACATAAGTATGTGTGCACAGTTAAAATAGAACTTAAATCAGCAAGGTTTTTCATTTAAATATTATTTATGTTTCATTTAAGTTTTTACTGCAAAACCTAATTTTGTATTTAAATAGAACTTAAATATAATAACATTTAAATACGAAGTCATAAACTGGCCCTTAGCAATTATAGCATTCAGTGTTAAACTATTTTATTATACCCTGCACCAAAAAATTTGGAAAGGGGATATATAGGTTTGTCATTTCGTATGTAATTTCTAAATTATTAATTTAAGACCCCATAAATTATATATATTCTGGATCCTTATAAATAGAGAAGGCGAATGAGATATGTCCTTCTGTCCGTCTGCTACATTTTGGTGTATTTAGAATTAAGGCCTCAACACAACCGACTGTGCTACGGTCAATTTTATGCAGCAGATCTCTTGTTTGGAGCTCTACAAAGGACTGAAAATGATTGAAATCGGTCCATTAACGACTAAAATATGAGCAAAAAATGGTATTCAAAATAATTTTACTTTTAAATTTTTTTTTAAAAAGTTGCGTTGGTATTTACTCGAACAACCTACTGGTTGCTAGTCACAAGTGCTTCTTATACACCGCAGAGCGGTTGTATTTTTCATAGTAGTTTACGCGTTTAAGAACATAATATATCTTATTTATTATAAAATACTAAAACTTCAAATTCTTGATGGAAATTGGTGTGGTTGTTCTGATTTCATTCCTTTTTACCGATGCAATCATAGATTTTTGAACACTTGCGTTAAAACTGTCATGTGTTTAGGTGCACATGTACACATTGTGTGTGAATATAAGCATAATGACTAAACAATCGAAAAGCAACGAATTTTTGTTTTTTTTGTTTGTTTCTTTAAATTTAAATCTTTAAATTTTTACATGGTGGATATAAATTATATATCCCAAAAATTTAAATTTGTGAAGTAGTTTTTCAACCGCAAACAAACATCATAAAAACAACAGAAAATTGTCAGTGCTGTTTTTAATTTCGGCTTTGACTTTTGTCAACACAAATCGATGGGTCGTGAAGACACTATGTCATGGTTCACACTATTAAATTTTTCTTTCTGAAAGTGGTAGTTTGTATGTGTACGGGGAGAGAAGATTGGAAAGGGGTACACTCTTTCGTGTACTTTGAAATTCTCTTGTGTTTTGTTATTCGTAACTGTGAAACTCCAAATGGATGCAACTTTATTTTTGATTTTCTTTTACTTTTCTTTTCTTTCATTGTGGTGAGAGAAAAAATTTGTGTACAAAAAAAGAATGTGTAGATAAACATGCAAAAAATCTTGAATTTCATTACAAAAAATTTGAATGTGTAGAAATTAATGAAAGTTCAAAAGAGAATTAGAAAAAATATCATAAAGAAAACTTTTATAGTCTGAACCGGGACTATGTAAATATACAAAATCAATGAAATTTAATTTTAGTTTTGTTTTAAAAATGTCTTAACATATAATTTTTTGACTATTTGTGATTTCAGAAGAAAGGCAAAATTGATGGTTATATCCTGCTTTATACTTGTGTGCACGGAAACAGAATAATACTTTTAATTATTTTCTATAATCAGGTGCAGAGCGTACTTGCAGTATATCAGAGCCCGGTATTATTATTGTAATTGTACAATGTGATTAAAAATCTCTTGACAATTAAAATGTTGTTTGAATACTTAGTAACACAAATCTCTTCCCGGCTAGAGTTTGGTATCTGTGCCCAAATATTTTCTAATTGAAACTTTCAGTATACTTTGTTTTTTTTTCTAATTTTTGGATTTTATATTCACAACTTGGTATTTACTGTTGCTTTCAATATACATTCCCATAAGATATGTTTCTTTCGTTCTATAAAAACAGTGAGTCAATACTCAAAAGCAGTAGTATGTTTGTGCCAGCTCGCGACCACGTTTTTCATACAAAATGAATGAGCATGCCTGGCTGGGAAACGTGACCGTTAAAAATATTTTTTGTTAGGTGATGAAGTGTATTTATTATGGAAATGCGTTTTCCATCCCTTTATGGTTGTTTGTATTAGGAGGTTTCATAAAATTTGTGTTGTGTATTAAGGGGTTTAAAAAAAATTTGATGTGTAAATTTTTTTTGTTGTTTTCACATGCCTGACTTGAATGTCAGTCAGGGCTCCTCTATTGTATATAAGCCCTCAAACTTCTATACGAACACCCCTACCTGGGCACCTATATTGAACAACTCTGTTGAATGTTTGTGAAGAAGCTGGAAATTTTCTTCATAGGTACACAATATTTCACCGTGTTAAATATGAACACCCTAATACTAAATCAAACACATGTGTGGATCTATCGCTTTTTATTACACTTGTCCTTTCTGTTTTTCTTTTTTATTATCTTGATAAGATGCAACAACTTAGGGCTTTTTTTTCTTTTGTTTAAAGTAAACCATTAAAATTTGACTGTATCCTATATATTCTGTCTATTTTTAATGAAAAATAAGGGTGCGCGAAAGTGAAACATTGTCTATTTTTAAATACATTCATATGTCGTGTATGCATGTGTGTACAGTTATATTGCTATTGGTCAGTTTGACTGAGCTCGTTAGAATATTTTATTATATTGCGCATGTGTGCGTGTGTTTGCATTGGATCATTTTCTATCTGTCCTTCTCTACCGTCTAGCTTGTTATCTCTACCTATTTCACTGCCCATACATGGAAAATTCTTATTTGTGTTTTTCTTTTTCTTTCTGTCTACCTTTTTTTTTATTGCAGTTCATCTTTTTTATTGAAAAATTTTGAGTTGACCGATGCCGAGAAAATTCTTATAACGTCAATAAGGGGTCCGCCATCTATCTTTTTTTCAAGTAGTGCTTATTTCTTAGTTTTATCTTTCCGCTGAACGAATATGGTTGTGTATACGCTTGAACAACGCTTCGTTAAGTGAGCCTGCGATCGACTTACAGAAGATGCCGATTTTGCCAAAAAAAATCATCTATTCAGATGAAGCTCATTTTGATCTTGGCGGGTATGTAAACAAGCAAAATTGTCGCATTTGGGGCACAGAAAACCCGCACGCATGCATTGAAAAGCCGACGCACCCAAAACGAGTCACTGTTTGGAGCGGATTTTGGTCCAGAGGCATAATTGGGCCATTTTTCTTGGAAAATGAG
This sequence comes from Gymnocheta viridis, assembly GCA_956483585.1. Lineage (NCBI taxonomy): Eukaryota > Metazoa > Arthropoda > Insecta > Diptera > Tachinidae > Gymnocheta > Gymnocheta viridis. Next base: position 51,476,383 of record OY101444.1, on the reverse strand, counting down.
CAAGGAGTGGCCGTTACAGTGAATGGCGATCATTATCGGGTCATGTTGAACGAATTTTTGTTTACAAAAATTTAAGAGGAGGATATTGGCAACATTTGGTTTCAACAGGACGGCGCTACGTGCCACACAGCCGAAGCTAGACTCGATGTTTTGCGGCCTGTTTTTGAAGATCGCATTATCAGCCGCAGAGCTGATGTCGTTTGGCCACCTCGGAGCTGCGATTTGACACCGTTGGACTATTATTTGTGGTGTGGCGTCAAAGATAAGTATTACGCCGACAAACCAGAGACAATTGACGCTTTAAAGGACAATATTCGTTAAGCCATTGGTGAAATACAGCTGCGCGCAATCGATAATGTGCGATAATGTGCATGGCCAGCCGAGACAGCCATTTGAATGAAAGTATTTTTCATTATTAACCGGAAGGATTGTACTTTCAAATAAAAAAAGAAATTTGAGAAAATATTCAGTAGTTTTTTTTATAGCATTTTCAAAAAAAATTTATCTGGCGGACCCTTTAGTTGTGATTGTTGCTTTGATTTTTTGCAGTTTTGATTGTTGAAAGAAAATGAAACTAATAGAAAAATTTATATGGTTTTTGCTTATCACCATGCAGCTGTATAAACGAATTGAACATGTCATTGTTTATCACCATACAGATGTGAAAATTGTTTGACCGAATGTTGTAAATTTAAAGAAATTTGTATACTATGAAAAAGAAATATTTTCTTTATGGTTTTATAATATTGCCTTTAGTTTTATAAGATATGCGCTAGCATAATTTAGTATAAATGCGATTGTTTTTCAGAAATTTTTTCAAACAAAGCTTAGAACAATCAGAGTTTACATTTTAATTAAAAAATATATTAATAAATTATAATAAATGTGTTTTTTTATTTTTATTCAATAGGATTCTTTCTATTTTCAGCCTAATCTAATAAAAATGCATACTAAAATAAATATCTTAAATAAAAATTATTGATATACAGAAATATATGTGATGTGTTTTTATTTATTATGGAGATTTTTTATCTTTATTTTTCAGATTTTATAACAATTAAAATGTTTATATGTATTTCTTTTACTTTTCAGATATAGGTTTATAGTTAAAAAGTCTTATATATAAATTAAAAAGTTTCTGTGTTAATATTCATATATTCGTTATAATATAAATTACATGCACATATATTAACATTTGATGTACTGATATTTTCACAATTATATCTATGAATTCCATTATGAACATATATGAAAGGATAAGAGTCATTACTATACATTCTTAATTCCTCAATCATTCTCAGGAATAATTTCTTGTGTTCCTTATCGATATGACAACTGTATCCATCTGATATATCCTTTAATTCAGCTGATGCGACCTTTTTTTTAATACAGTTGATCTAGTTCGCAACAGAGTACATAAATAACTAAACAAAAGTTTTAAAGGTTTTCAATATTCTCTTTGTTTACATATAAATTAATAAATATTCTAAAATTGCATTTCTTTTAGCTCACATTTCCTTACAACTACTTCTATGATATTTACAGATATTGATGTTAATAATACTTTTATATAACGTTCTTATATTTGGACAATTAAAGTCATCTAAATTAAATATATATATATTTCCATTTCTCCAAGCAGTTGACTTAACCATTTTACTTTTTCAACTCCTTTAACATATATAATTAGATAATGTTCTTTTTAAGATATGATATTAAATATTCTGTAAAATTCGTTGAGTGTTGAATTTCCATCATTCCAACATAATCCATGTAAATAATTCTACAACCTTTTATTTGCAATCCTATCTTTATTCGTTAATTCTGAATATTTAAAAGGGGGTAGAATGAGAAGAGTTTTAATTTGTGAATCAACTCCTACAACGCAGACTTCCTTTGCGAATAAATTATTATTAATACAGAAACCCTGAACATCTATGACTACATTTCTATTTTGATTCATTATCTTATTATAAGTGAAAATATTTACAAAAAGTATTGTTCTTTTATTACTTTTTTCATATCAATAAATAAATCAAAAGTTATATATGTTCGTTTGTTTCCTTTCAAAAATAATCTTATAATAAAATCCAACTGAAATTTTTCTTATGTAATGAGAGATCCATAATGATATCATCAGTGATATAGTTGTATATTTCAGGCAAAAAAACAAAATAACTCTCCAGTTCCAACATTATTTGTAACATACAATACAATGTTAGCTTTCTTTCACATCGTAAAATTTCCAAAGGTTCATTTAGCAGAAAATCTCTTAGAGATATGTTGTTTTATTTAATTTTTTTACCGATATTATTAAGAAATTCAATTGTATTATTCATCTTCTTATTTTTTTATTATATACATAAACTAATTAATTATCAAATTTTAGTTATAATCAAGCTTTAGCTGGTTATGATCTGCTTTATCTGGATACGAACGGGTTTTATCTGGTTAGGAATAGCTTTTTATCGGGTTACGAATAGCTTTTATCTTGTTATGTACAGCTTTTATCTGGTTATAATCAGCTTTTATCTGTTTATGATCTGTTATATGATTATCAACAACTTAATATCTGGTTATGATTAGCTTTATACATGATTATGATCTGCTGACTTATAGCTGTATGAATTTATCGAAAACTTTTCTATATCACCACTTATTTATTTACATAGTCTTCCTTATTGACAACAAGATCCTCCATATTTATCTCTCCAGCATTACCTACATATATCTGTTAATTCCTTAAATGTCATATCACCAATAACATGAACGTTAAACACGTATCGTAAATTCATTTCATCTTTAAAAAAAAATTATAATTATATTAGCACTATATAATTATATTAGCACCAGATGCCTTGGAGTGTTTGGATAAGATCAAGTCCGATCAGACCTTATCTAATACCTGATCAGGTATTAGGTCAAGGAGAAATAAATATAAATAAGCCTGGCCGCGAGCTATCACAAACATACTACTAAAAGTAATTCCTTTAACTGCCTTTTCTATAAAATGGAAACAAAGTTTAAAGTAAGAATTTAATTTGATATCAAGCTCCAAAACGTAATTAGCGAAGAAACTAAAAAGTTGAAAACCCTGCGAAAATAGCGCATATTCTGAAAATTGCAACTGCAATATTGGAAATTATTCCCAAAATATATTTAAAATAAAAATCATATAATTGTGCCGATTGCCAAAAGGCTTGAAAAAAATCTCTAGAATGGCGAAAATACCTAAAAATATGAGAACATCAGAAAAATTGCATGATTTGATTTTGATTAAAAAACGGCAAAATTGTTTAAAATTTACCTGAATTTGAGATCGGAACGTATGAGAATAATTTCCAAAGCATTTGCAGGGCGTGCCGAATATAGTTCGCGGAGCTGTACCGCGTCTAAAAATAGTATATGCATACATTTTTGTATTTTATTTTTGTTTTGCTTATTTTCGTATTTTCCCAAATTCAACATATACAAAATGAAAAGTGAAGATCTTAGGAGATAAAAAATTGATTTCTTCATATTCATATAAAATTAACTGGTCTTACATTCATTAAAAACACATAAGAAATCATATGGAATTGAACGCCGCACAGTGGTTGAAAATCGTTTTTCATTGGCCAAAAGTCTTTTTTTTTGTCACCGATTTTTAAAATTTTTACGCCCTTTTGCAGCTAATATATCCAGATTAAGGTAGCCAAAAAATTAGGTTAAACTATTGATAATTGTGAGCGTGGCATGCTGTCAAACTCAACGATTTTTTTAATTTCAGAAAAAGGTGTTTTTCTTTTGTTTTTTATAAAAAATAAATGGTTACTACTCGCAAGCTATCATCGATAATGGCCTGCGGTCTTTTTTATAATGTTGGTAGGATTATAGTCTTTAGTTGTTGTAAGTGGTCAGCGCTCTAGCTTTTAATATTAAGGGCGTTACGGAATATTTATGAAACTACTATATTTTTCTCAAATTTAAACTTTAGTGGAATAGAACTTCTAGGGAACAAAAGGGAACAAGAAATGTATACCAGCCGGAGAAAGGTGAAAGTGTCCTCTTTACCACTATATATACTTTTGCACCCGTGACGAGCCGTGTGTAGAACACTTTTTTCATTTTAATGAAATTACTCCAAAGTACTCGTATACAATGGTGTATATAATTTTCACTTTTTTGCCTAAAAGCTTATGTTTTTTACTTTAGACTACGTAAAACTAAAAAAATTAAATATAATACCTCCGAAAGGGTTTAATGGCTTTGTTTTGATCAGCCAAAAGTTGGTAATAAAATTATCACAAATTATCACAAAGTTCTACAGTAAACATATGATCTCTTTCTAAATTTACCTGTTATCAAATGTTAGGGTCAACCAAAGTCATAAGCAATTTTATAACAATAATCGGGACATTAAACCACTAAAGATAAAAAAACAACCCAACAACAACAACAAATATTGGCGAGATACTAATCAGGTTTACCTGATATTAAGGTCTGGAGAACATGTGCAGTTTTGTGCAATTTAAGCACTACCTGCTATGAAATTAAAGATCAATGTGTTAATAACATGTATCTAAAAATGTATAAAACTACGGATTCGATAAGGGATTACTCAGCAATAAGTTAATCCTTTAATTGTACGGGTAAAACATAACAGACGCAAATAAAAATATTCACAAAAATATGGAGAGCTTCAGTTATAAAAAACTGGCGAAAGAGTATTTTAGAAACAAAAACCAGGAAGATGTTCTTAGTTACGTTAAAATAAAATTGAACTTAAATTCGTGTAGCACCGAAATGCAAGAGCAATTATCTAATTTCGTCAAAGCAATTAAAAACGATATAAAGAAGTTAGCTACAGTAAACAAAACTTTTATATAAAAAGTGCAAACTGGTTAGAAGGCCAACTTACTGTCGCTGCAGAAACAGCAAATCAAGATAAGGCTGGAAGACCACACAAATCATTGGACAACTGCAGCGATAAATCTAAGAGGCGGAAACTTAAAGATATTAACGGTGCAATTGGTTGTACAAATATAAAAGAATCTTTCCTACATCACAGAACCAATTAACAAAAGTGGATATCATTGAAAAAGTTGATAAAACATATGAATTTGGATTATCACCACTACATGCAAGAATACGACTTATGGAACACATACTAAAAATCAGTTATGATTTGGATTTCGGGTCTTCAGGATCAATAAGAAACAACGAAACCAACAAAGAGTTAGAAGTTCAAAAAAGAAACATGTTCAAGATGAATATCGCAAATTTGGATTGATTATAGATCAGCCAAAACAAGGGTCAGGCAATACAAATGATGGCAATACCGCAAGAAGATTCTTTTCAGATCCAGAAACAGCATCTGAAATAACAGGAGTGGATTTAAACCTTATTTTCAGATTTAAAATAATCCTAGAAGTACTTGCGTGCAATGAAGAAATTTGGAGATTATGCTAAGGAAACTGCAAAAATATATACAACCAACTACCCATGGAGAAATATGTCTGCAACAGTTCACAAAACTCTTTATCATGGAGAAGATGTCATTAAGTATCATTTGGTGCTACTTGGAGATCTATCAGAGGAGGCTCAGGAAAAAAGGAACAAGGATTACATATTTTATATAGAGCACACAACAAATGAAGATCTATTTAATATATTATTGGCAACGTCAGGTCCGTTTATCTCCAGTATTCGAAATCAATGGAAAGTGGAACATCGGGATTTAGATGAAGAAGCCAAAAAACTACTAAAGAACAGAGATAGCACAGAACAAAATATGGAATATTTGCAATCAATATTTGACTCAAATTAATAATAATTATAATTGCCTTTCATTGTTATTTAAGTACGAAAAATATAGTATTAGTAAAAAATAATAATAAACAGAACCTACCATTGTTGCAAATGCTATTAAAATTTATTGCAGTTTTTATTTTTAAAATGTTTTTAAAATTATCAAATTTGACAGCAAAAAATAATAAATTTTTCTGTATTTATATAGCAATAGCAATATTTTTAAGTGTAACTATTCTTTGAGTGTAAACAAATTTGCAAATTTGTCAGCAAAAATTTTTAAAATTTTTCTGTAATAGCAAAATCTCCAGTTGATTTTACTATTTTTTTCAGTGTAAAATTTTTTTAAGTGTAATATTAAAAAAATTCCATTATTACAAAAATTATTTATAATTATTATTAATTTCCAAATATTCAATTTTTTAATAAATAAAAAATAATAAACCCATATTTGACTCTAAAAGTTAAAAAAATTCAAAAGTTCAACTTTGACCTAGAATTCCTTAAAAAGTCCTTAATCAATTTTAATGAAATTTAAACTGAGTCAAGCTGAACTAAATATCTATCCAATAAAATAAAAATTACTTCAATATTTTGATCGGTTCAAAAGTTACAGAATTTTGGCCAATGAAAAACGATTTTCAGCCACTGTGCGCCGCATTTTTTAACTTTTAGAGTGAAATATGGGTTAATTATTTTTTTATTTATAAAAAAATTGAATATTTAGAAATTAATAATAATTATAAATATTTTTTGTAATAATGGAATTTTTTTTTAATATTACACTTAAAAAATTTTTACACTAAAAAAATAGTAAAATCAACTGAAGATTTTGCTATTATTACAGAAAAATTAAAAATTTTTTGCTGTCAAATTTGCAAATTTGTTTACACTCAAAGAATAGTTACACTAAAAAAAACGTTAATAATATTATCTAAAAATATTGCTATTACTACAGAAAAATTTATTATATTTTGCTGTCAAATTTGATAATTTTAAAATACATTTTAAAAATAAAAACTGCAATAAATTTTAATAGCATTTGTAACAATGGTAGGTTTTGTTTATTATTATTTTTTACTAATACTATGTTTTTCGTACTTAAATAACAATGAAAGGCAATTATAATTATTATTCATTTGACTCAAATATTGATTGCAAATATTCCATATTTTGTTCTGTGCTATTTCTGTCCTTTAGTCTAAAAGCTTCTTCATCTAAATCCCGATGTTCCACTTTCCATTGATTTCGAATACTGGAGATGAACGGATCTGACGTTGCCAATAATCTATTAAATAGATCTTCATTTGTTGAATTTCGTGAAATTTTTCTAGTATTGTGCTCTCTAAAAATCTGTAATCCTTGTTCCTTTTTTCCTGAGCCTCCTCTGATAAATCTCCAAGTGGCACCAATTGATATTTAATGACATATTCTCCATGATAAAGGATTTTGTGAACTGTTGCAGACATATTTCTCCATGGGTAGTTGGTTGTATATATTTTTGCAGTTTCCTTAGCATAATCTCCAAATTTTCTAGAGTCAATTTCTTCATTGCACGCAAGTACTTCTAGGATTATTTTAAAACTAAAAATAAGGTTTAAGTCCACTCCTGTTATTTCAGATGCTGTTTCTGAATCTGAAAAGAATCTTCTTGCGGTATTGCCATCATTTGTATTGCCTGACCCTTGTTTTGGCTGATCTATAATCAATCCAAATTTGCGAGACCCGAAATCCAAATCATAACTGATGTTTAGTATGTGTTCCATAAGTCGTATTTTTGCATGTAGTGGTGATAATCCAAATTCATATGCATCGGTATTATCTAATGATTTTGTCGGGATTTGGTTTAATTGGGTTGATGTTGCTTGGCATATTATGCAGCTGGATGCAGCCTTCGTGTTAGTCAAAGCCTGACCTACTTTTCCATCTATAATTGTCAGCACTAATTGGTAGCTTACTTCAATTTGCTGCCCATCTAACTGTAATTGTAATGGCTGTACTGTTGCAATTTGGGCCTTGATATCAATAACTTCTTTGTTAATGGCATCATGAGTTTCTTTTTTGAAAGTTTTGTTTACTGTAGCTAACTTCTTTGTAGCGTTTTTTTAGTGCTGTTGCGTTGACAACTGTCGTAAAATGAGCACCAAAGGTTTCCTTTCGAACTCAGAGTGTTTGTATATATATTTTTTTGTTTTTGGTTTTAGCCCAGGTAGAAACACCATGTGCTAATATAAACTACAGTAAGTCTTAGTAGAAACACTAAGACTGGTTGATCAATCAAGAAAGTAAGTTTTGTTTAGCTTAAAAATTATTGACGATTTTCTTTATTTTTCATTTCTTATATACTAAATTGTCTTACAATAAATTTATTAAAATTGCTTAGTAAATGAATAGCCAAGTTTTGCATAATTGCTGAACCTTACAAATTACAAATATTAATTTCTGTTTTGTCAACAACAAGTTCATTAACCAGAACTTAATACTAAAATCTAGAATAAAAATGTTTAGTCAACAATAATAAAATGTTTAGGTAATTGAACTTAAAACATAAGTAAAGTAAAATGTTTAGTCGATAACAACGGTTATTAAACTTAATAAAAGAAAAAAAAATTAAAAGAAAAATTATGTTGATGTAAATATCAACATTCTCCCCCGCGTTGAGCAGTCAGCGAAACATGTAGTGTTAAACTTCAGAAATAGAATGACGTGGTGTTGGCCTTGGCGGACCCGGTGTTAGTTTGATTGAGGCGGTTTTGTTGCATTTGACTCGAAATTGACAGGCAGTCAGTGTTACGATTATGAGTAACGATAGAAGCAGCGCAAAGAAGCCTATGTTTGGGTGATGAATAGCTGGCTGATGTATTTCAAGTGAGGAATTCTTAATGTGCGTTAGTTGTTTTTGAATCTCGGTAAGCTGATCCAATTTGGTATCCAAGACGAGGTTTGGCTCTAATATTTTCTTAACCTCAGAGGGTTTTCCTATTGAGGTGATATTACCAAATGTTGCGTATGAGTTGCGCAAAGTAGTGACACTAGTTTCGTGTCCACGAATGGTAAGGAATTTCCCTTTTATTATACAAGCTGAGTTCATGGTCATGATACCAGATGTATTGACCTGTAGATGTATGATATCATTGCCGCAGATTGCAGTTAGGTCTATAGGAATAGTTGTGGCATACAGCCATTGGTTTATGTTGTGCAATGGAATAAAAGAGATATTGTTCTGGATATAGCCAAAATTACAATGAGGGGATGTTTTGTTGTTGAAGAGAGCAATTTCACAGGAATAACTACCGGAATCTTTGGCCATTTAAATTGGCAATGCTGGGCATATGTATATGTCGATCATGACTACGGTACATTTATTGAATTGACGTAGACTTAGTGCAAGGTATTCATCGCGGTGTTCGTTAACAGCAAGATATTCAATGTTGGTTGTTATGACAATGGTGCTATTGTTTATATGTGTTGGTATTGCAATGACCTTGTAAAGTTCAAATTTTCCTTGGTCCACCAGTGGTAATTCAATAACGAAAATTACATTTGTGTTAGTTACTGTTACTTTAACATTCATAATTTTGTATAGTTCTAGCAAGTCGGTGTCTTCCACTGGTAATGCTCGGCCCATGGGAAGGTGTCCTTTAATTTTAGTAATCTTTGATCTTAACTGTTTTGGTGTGAGGATAAGTGGGCTTATATTACCGTGGTTCGTATGCGTGAGGGCAGGGACTAGCTCTGTTTCAATTCTTTGCAAATCTGAGGCAAGTGTATTTAATTGCATTGCCAGAGACATTAGATTTTGGACTTGTAAATTTTAATTCTCATTTTGAACTTTATTTAGATCTTCATAGATGGTTTTCTTGAGTTCTCAAAAGTGCACTTTAGTATTGTTCTCGCTTTGCTTAAGAATGTTAATTGTAGAGTCTATTACTGAAGTTTGGTTTTTCAGTAACAGATGTAGATATTCTTCGTTTTGCTTTACGTTAGTTATAGTTTGAGCCATTTGTTCTGCATATTCTGAGTCCAGGACTCCAAATAGAGCATGGGCTATGTTCCCGACAACATCGAGTGCAGCTCTCCGGCTCCTTTTTGGAGTTAAAAGGTCTGATTCTTCAAACAGATTGTCCCAGGTATGTTGAAGTTGTCTAGAAAGCATGATTCAAAGGCTACCGATTTCTTGCAGAGCTTTGAAAATGATGTTATACCAACTTCCAGAACCTTATTCCTATCCCAAATTGGTGTTAAATCGTAGTATATAATGAATTTCCAGGTACCTGTCATATCCGGAATGTTCTGTTAGGGAGTCGTTGAACAAAGGTGCCAGTATATGTATTGGCCTCTTAAAATTTCCCTTTGATGTGTTGACATCGTAGACCCTGATAAGTCCATCATCTCCCTTGTAAATGCGGTTGATTCTACCCAATGGCCATTGTAGCAATGGAGTATTATCTTCCTTAAGGATAACAAGCATGCCTTCAATGACGTTCGGTGAAGCAGACTTCCATTTCCTTCTTTGCTGAAGCTCATGTAAATAGTTTTGCGTCCATTCCTTCCAGAACTTGCGTTTGATTTCTGAAGTTATTTTCCATCTTGCGTCTAACGATATGCTTGGGGACTGGGCATTTATATCTACTGCAGATGTCAAGGGTTCTCCTACTAGAAAGTGACCTGGGGTAAGAGCTTGAAGATCATCGTAGTTTGATGAGAGAGGGATCAATGGTCGTGAATTCAAGATTGCTTTTATTTCAATCACTACTGTTTCCAATTTTTCATACGTGAGTGATGCAGCTGCCACGCTTCTAAGTAACAGATGTTTGGTGGATTTGACAGCCGCTTCCCAAAGTCCACCAAAGTGGGGAGCTCTTGGTGGAATGAATTTAAAATTGATTGACTGATAGCTGCATACTCGTGTAATTTTTTCTTGCGCTGATTGAGAATATATTGATTCTTTTAATTCAGCAATTTGGTTGTTTGCTCCCACGAAGTTAGTAGCATTGTCGCATGGCCTCTTCTGCTGATGAAACGTCGTAGTGCGCCTATGGATGCTTCTGTAGATAGATTTGATACGACTTCCATGTGAATGGCCTTGGTCGCAAAGCAACAGAATACTGCAATATAGGCCTTGTCTGGCCTTTTGCCCCTGATTTCGTGATGAATCCAAATTGGGCCAAAATAATCAACTCCTGTGGTTATGAAAGGACGTGCTGGGGTCACTCTATCTGCCGGAACATTTCCCATTAATTGTTGGAGAGCACCGGCCTAGCCTTGGTGCATCGTATGCATTTGTTGACGGTACTTCGTGCCAATGATTTCCCGTTCGTGATCCAGAACTGTGACCTGGATGCTGCCACCAATGACTGTGGGCCACAATGACGATTCTCTTCGTGTAGCCTTTCGTGTAGCCTTGTCATAAGGTGGTTATGTGTTAAAATCGCAGGATGTTTTGCCTTGAACGATAATGTTGACTGCTCTAGACGACCACCCACGCGCATTATCTGATGCTCATCCATGAATGGGTTTAATGAATCCAAAGGACTTGATTTATGTACGGGTGTTTGAAGTGATAGCCTTTCTAATTCTTCACCACTTATTTATTTATATAGTCTTCCTTATTGACAACAAGATCCTCCATATTTATCTCTCCAGCATTACCTACATATATCTGTTAATTCCTTAAATGTCATATCACCAATAACATGATCGTTAAACACGTATCGCAAATTCATTTCATCTTTAAAAAAAAATTATAATTATATTAGCACTATTACGTACCAGATGCCTTGGAGTGTTTGTATAAGATCAAGTCCGATCAGACCTTATCTAATACCTGATCAGGTATTAGGTCAAGGAGAAATAAATATAAATAAGCGTGGCCGCGAGCTATCACAAACATACTACTAAAAGTAATTCCTTTAACTGCCTTTTCTATAAAATGGAAACAAAGTTTAAAGTAAGAATTTAATTTGATATCAAGCTCCAAAACGTAATTAGCGAAGAAACTAAAAAGTTGAAAACCCCGCGAAAATAGCGCATATTCTGAAAATTGCAACTGCAATATTGGAAATTATTCCCAAAATATATTTAAAATAAAAATCATATAATTGTGCCGATTGCCAAAAGGCTTGAAAAAATCTCTAGAATGGCGAAAATACCTAAAAATATGAGAACATCAGAAAAATTGCATGATTTGATTTTGATTAAAAAACGGCAAAATTGTTTAAAATTTACCTGAATTTGAGATCGGAACGTATGAGAATAATTTCCAAAGCATTTGCAGGGCGTGCCGAATATAGTTCGCGGAGCTGTACCGCGTCTAAAAATAGTATATGCATACATATTTGTATTTTATTTTTGTTTTGCTTATTTTCGTATTTTCCCAAATTCAACATATACAAAATGAAAAGTGAATATCTTAGGAGATAAAAAATTGATTTCTGCATATTCATATAAAATTAACTGGTCTTACATTCATTAAAAACACATAAGAAATCATATGAAATTGAACGCCGCACAGTGGCTGAAAATCGTTTTTCATTGGCCAAAAGTCTTTTTTTTTTGTCACCGATTTTTAAAATTTTTACGCCCTTTTGCAGCTAATATATCCAGATTAAGGTAGCCAAAAAATTAGGTTAAACTATTGATAATTGTGAGCGTGGCATGCTGTCAAACTCAACGGTTTTTTTTAATTTCAGAAAAAGGGGTTTTTCTTTTGTTTTTTATAAAAAATAAATGGTTACTACTCGCAAGCTATCATCGATAATGGCCTGCGGTCTTTTTTATAATGTTGGTAGGATTATAGTCTTTAGTTGTTGTAAGTGGTCAGCGCTCTAGCTTTTAATATTAAGGGCGTTACGGAATATTTATGAAACTACTATATTTTTCTCAAATTTAAATTTTAGTGGAATAGAACTTCTAGGGAACAAAAGGGAACAAGAAATGTATACCACCCGGAGAAAGGTGAAAGTGTCCTCTTTAACGCTATATATACTTTTGCACCCGCGACGAGCCGTCTGTAGAACACTTTTTTCATTTTAATGAAATTACTCCAAAGTACTCGTATACAATGGTGTATATAATTTTCACTTTTTTGCCTAAAAGTTTATGTTTTTACTTTAGACTACGTAAAACTAAAAAAATTAAATATAATACCTGCGAAAGGGTTTAATGGCTTTGTTTTGATCAGCCAAAAATTGGTAATAAAATTATCACAAATTATCACAAATTATCACAAAATTCTACAGTAAACATATGATCTCTTTCTAAATTTACCTGTTATCAAATGTTAGGGTCAACCAAAGTCATAAGCAATTTTATAACAATAATCGGGACATTAAATCACTAAAGATAAAAAAACAACCCAACAACAACAACAAATATTGGCGAGATACTAATCAGGTTTACCTGATATTAAGGTCTGGAGAACATGTGCAGTTTTGTGCAATTTAAGCACTACCTGCTATGAAATTAAAGATCAATGTGTTAATAACATGTATCTAAAAATGTATAAAACTACGGATTCGATAAGGGATTACTCAGTAATAAGTTAATCATTTAAGTGTACGGGTAAAACATAACAGACGCAAATAAAAATATTCACAAAAATATGGAGAGCTTCAGTTATAAAGAACTGGCGGAAGAGTATTTTAGAAACAAAAACCAGGAAGATGTTCTTAGTTACGTTAAAATAAAATTGAACTTAAATTCGTGTAGCACCGAAATGCAAGAGCATTTATCTAATTTCGTCAAAACACTTTGTTTATAATTAACATAGTTTGTTATTTATAAATTTATTAGTTTTTGGTTTTATTCTTTTGTCTTTATAAGTCTGATTAACTCTTGCTTATTATGCATTTTTAGTTTATTTGCACTCTTAAGTATTTTATTACAATTTTATTCATTATGTAGTCTGTTTGTAAGTCACTCTTGTCTATTAGGCATTTTTTGTTAATTTGTTTGTTTTTTGTAGTACGATCACCTTTTATACATTAAATTGCATGCTAAGTATTTTGTTCGCCTCATGTTCATGGTCACACAGCCAATGAACTTAAAATATGATACATAATACCTTAACTGCTAAGTATGTAAAATTAACAGTAAACAACATTTTTTTTATTAGATTAATAGTAATCAATATTTCTGTATAAAAAGAAGAAAAATTTAAATAAAGAAGCCTTTTTGTTATTGAACATTAAAGAGTCTACATCAAATCATTTCTGCAAACAACTCAGTTCAAGTACTGTTTGTTGTTAAATCAACCTTAACACTTTAATCCAGTTTATGTGCTGAGATTAAAACAAGCATTTAATTAACAAACGAGTTAGTTAACATTTTGGTGACCCCGACGTGATCCTGCTTAAAAGAGGAAAATGGCAACACTTGAGGAGCTGGTGACAAAACAGAAAGCCATCGGCGAGAGGATTGAGACGATCATTAGGAACTACAAGAAGGACCCGTTATCAAGGAAAACAACTGAAAGGTATTTTCAAGAACGGTTGAAAAGGTTGGAGGAAGAGTGGTCAGCATTTGAGGCCAACGACAACGAAATCCGTCTGTTAAAATATCTGCCGATGGATCATGAGTATTTCGCCAAGGGGTACTACGAAGCCATAAGAGATATCGTGGACCAGTACACAGGAGTTCTACAACAAATAATGTTAAAGGTTACACCAACCTCAAACCAACCACTAGGGCAACAGTCTTGTACAACAGGTGCAGAAGCAGCATCAACAGGAGCTAGTGGGATCCAGGTCGAAGTTGTTAGTGGGATCACAAAACTGATCCGTAGACAGAGTGCGATGATGGCAGCGCTAGAGCGTTTATTGACGGACGATTTTACAGAAAGAGATGTCTCCAATGCCACCACATTGTGGCAAAATATTGAAGACATACATTTACAGATTTGCGAATTATGCGACGATCCAACAGACCAAGCATATAATATGGAACGATTCATATCACTGGAAACCAATGTAAGAAAAATGGTGAAAAAAGTTACCAGCAGGTCCACAGCACCACAGCCATCAGAGTTTGTTCATCATCAGACAGAAAGTATTCCAATGCCAAAAATCACTATACCCAAATTTGATGGAAACCAGATGAAATGGCAGGAATTTCATGATCTATTTTTATCACTGGTTGTCAATCAACCAATGACAAGAGTTCAAAAAATTTGGTACTTAAAAACACACTTAGTAGGAGAGGCAGCAAACTTGATAAAGCATTTTGCTGCAACAGAAGAAAATTTTGATGCCGCATGGACGATGGTCATAGACCGCTACAACAACAAGAGGTTACTAGTCAGCAGATTAGCTCATGAATTGGTCGAAGATGCAGATGATAGAATAAGTGACAACTTTAAAGAGCTTCATGACAAAACTCAGGAGTGCCTTTTAGCGCTACAGAACCTTCAAATTGATACATCATCTTGGGACCCGCTTCTGCTGCATTTATTACTGAAAAGGCTAGATCGAAACACACGATTGCGCTTTGAACAGTCTCTATTACAACCACGAGAAGTTCCAACAGTGAAAGAATTTTTGATGTTTTTGGAAAAACACTTTCAGTCCATTGAAGCAATGGGGGTCAAAAAGAAACACCCAATTTCGAAGGTTTGCACTTCAGTGGTAACTCAAGACGATTCCTGTGTCATGTGCAGAAACGGCAAACACCCCTTATTTGCTTGCAAGATGTTCCTTCAATCATCACCGGTAGCTCGGCTTCAATTCGTTCAAAAGAAAAAATATTGTTTCAATTGCTTAAAAACAGGCCATAACGTACAGAATTGCATTTCTAGAAGCTGCATGAAGTGTAACAAAAAACACAACACACTTCTTCACCTAGAAACCTCAGAACAAACCAGAAACAACGTGGCTTCAAAGAACCAGACACCTAAAGGAAGCTTAACTCTGAATGCACAAGAAGTTGCCACATTAACCACAGCTAAAAATTCAAGTTCAAGCAATTATGTTCTTCTTAGCACAGCATTAATCATCGTCAAGGCAAGCGGAAAAGAAATACAATGCCGAGCAATTCTTGATTCCGGATCTCAACTTAATTTCGTCAGTGAGCGACTAGTTAAGCGCTTAGGACTTTCAACAAAACCAACTTCTATCTATATAAATGGAATCGGAGCAAGCAACACTAATGCTTGGTTTTCACTATGTCATTTATGTTGTCAAATTGTCCAAATTGTTGGCAATTGTATGAAAACGGGTTGTCATATGGCGTCATCTATGTTTGCAGTCAGTTATGCACACAAACTGCCATCTAAACTGACAAATAAGTGAAAACGCCAAATTTCAGTTTGTCAGCAGATATGGCAGCATTTTTTTTTCAAAGTAAATTTGACAACAAGTTGTCAATTATTTTTGTTTGTCGTTCGCAAAGCTGTGGGATTTTTTGTTTTTATGCTGAAATGGTAAGTTTTTATATGTATATTTTAAAATTTAACAACTTATTTATAGTTTTAAACGTGTTTTTTAGTTGAGCAATATATTGGATGATTTGGATGACACAAAGCGCGTACGGAAACTTAAAGAAAAATGGACAAGTGAGCAAATAGCGAGTCTAATTCAAGAGGTAGAAGCTAGGGAAGGTACATGGAATCCACCATAGCCATCAAGACTATGCTATTGTATTTTTTGTAATTAAAATATTCCGAGCCACAATTAGCAGGTGCCTGAATTGTTATGTGCTTTCCATCTAATACTCCACAACAATTAGGGAAATTCCACCGTTGTTCAAAACCCTCAGCAACTTTTGTCCATTCTTCGGAAGTTGTCGGAATCTTTATCAAAAACGTTAAAAAGTATTAACAAACGAAGTTGTGGGCATATTTCTTAAATACTTACCTTTAAAAAATCGTCCTTCAGTGCATCGAATATAGCAGCACAAGTTTCGTGGATAATATGACAAATGGTGGTTTTTCCGATTAGAAAAACAGTCATCAGACTCGAAAAGCTATCGCCTGTTGCCAGGTAACGTAAAGTTACTGCCAATCTTTCACCAACTGTAATAGCATTCCTAAACCTTGTGTTTTTTTTTCATAATGTATGGGGTGAGACGCTCCACAAGAAACTCAAAATCTTCCATATTCATTCTTAAGAAATTTTTTAACCACCTCGGATCCTGTTGCACCAGATTCGAACGGAGTGTAGCGTAGAAGCCACTGGTTCTTCTATTTCTTAATCCTGGCCTAATCCAATATAATTTCTTGTTTCTAAGCTGCTTCCTTTTATTTTTCCAAGCCCTTAGAGTTGTAATAACACAAAGTGCCGCAGTGGCTATAGCCATTTGCTTTTTTTTTTAACATATTTCAATTTTTTTCACTTTTTAACTTATTTTTTTACTAATAAAATGCAAGAATGGAAATTGACGCACGAAATTTGACTTTTGTAATAAAAACAGCGTGTCATTCAACTGCACTAAAATTTGACGTAAGTCTTTGACAAGCTCTGTTTTATCGACTTTTTGTCAGTTTTTAAAATGCAGTGAAAACGCATTTGACACAAACTGACGAGAATTCATTTGAGGCAGTTTTTGTTGTGATTTCATATGACATAGTGAAAACCAAGCATAAGGTTCGGCATAGAGTCAATATCACGTTACATTCTAGACTCAACAACTTCACGACGCAACTCGAAGCAGCTGTTCTTCCTCAGATAATATCTTCACAACCGTCGCAAACAATTAACATTGACAATTGGCCAATTCCCAAAAACATCAAACTTGCAGACCCGGAATTCAATCGCCCTGACAAAATAGATGTGCTTCTAGGTGCAGAGTTTTATCATCAGTTATTTTCAATCGGACAAATAAAATTGGGCAAGGAGCTGCCGACTTTGCAAAATACGGTATTGGGATGGGTCATTTCAGGAAGGGTTGGTGAAATTCAGCTATCATCGACAACCTGTGGAATGTGTACTGAGGAGGAAATCAAACTGGAAGAAACAATTACTCAACTATGGGAGCTAGAAAAGGTGGAAGCAGCAGATAAAACACTTTCTACGTCAGAAAAGCTTTGTGAAAATCATTTCGCAAATACTCATGCAGTCGATCAGAATGGAAGATTTGTCATAAGACTGCCATTTTGCAGTAATCCTGAGGAACTTGGGGAGTCTCAGGGAATAGCATTCAACAGGTTTCTTGCTTTAGAGCGTCGACTTGCAAAGACACTAGAAATTAAAATGCAATACATACGATTCATGGAAGAGTATAAGTCGTTAGGACATATGACCGAAATAGACACCAATTCCATAGATAAACCTAACTACTTCATTCCTCACCACTGCATACTCAAGCCTGAAAGTTCGAAAACCAAATTAAGAGTAGTCTTTGATGCCTCTGCGAAGACTTCTACTGGTGTATCATTAAATGACTTAATGTACACTGGACCAACCGTTCAAAGCGAACTTTTTTCCATTATACTCCGTTTTCGAATACCACGCTTTGTGTTTACCACAGACGTGGAAAAAATGTATCGACAAATGCTTATACATCCGGAAGACAGGAAATTTCAAACCATCATTTGGAGAGAGAGTCCAACTGCAGCAATCAAGCATTACCAATTGAACACAATAACCTACGGCACTCGAGCTGCACCGTATTTAGCAACTAAATGCCTGGAAAAAATCGCAAAGAAGAATATAGCACGATACCCTCTTGGAGCCAACTTTCTACTCAACATTTTTTACGTCGATGATGGGATGGGAGGGGATGATAGTTTGAGTACAACAATCACCATTCAGCAAGAATTGAAGCACATATTAAAACAGCATGGCCTAACTTTGCAAAAGTGGAGCGCAAATCATCACCAACTACTCCAAAACGTCTCAACGAACGAAGAAGTAAACATTGATTTTAACAACGAAAATCATCAAACAGTCAAAACCCTGGGATTGACATGGGTACCAAAAGTCGATGAGTTCCGTATAAAGGTATGTTTGGGTGATACCAAACGTGTTACTAAACGAACACTTGTCTCAGATTTGGCTCGATTATTCGACCCGATGGGAATTGTATCTCCAATTGTAGTCACGGCAAAAATGTTCATTCAGGAATTGTGGCAATTGAAACTTGAATGGGATCAAGCCCTACCAGCAGAACTACATACAAAATGGATGAACTTTCGGAACGACTTAACACACATAGACAACCTCAAGTTTTCGAGACACATCTTCCAAGGGCAGATTGCATCAGGAATCCAAATTCATACATTTGTAGACGCTTCGGAGAGAGCATATGGGGCAGCAATATACATAAGGTCAGTTATAAAAAATGGCGAAATAATAGTAAGGCTACTATGCTCAAAATCACGAGTAGCACCTTTAAAACAACAAAGCCTTCCCCGTCTTGAACTCTGTGCAGCACGCTTAGGTGCTCAACTAACGGCTCGAGTGAAAGAGGACTTAAAACTTGAGGATAAGCCTACCTTCCTCTGGACAGACTCAATGATTGTTTTGGCCTGGATTAACTCGCAGTCATCATCTCATCAAACGTTTGTGGCCAATCGAATAGCCGCGATTCAGGAGTTAACAATGGCGACATGTAACTTCAAAAGAAAATCCTGCTGACATCATATCGCGAGGACTGTCTCCAAAGGCATTACCATCATGCAACTTATGGTTCCATGGCCCAATCTTCCTACATGGGCATGAAGCAGTTTGGCCACAAAGATACTCGAAGGCCACAGATATACTGGAAGGTAACATGGAGCGGAAGAAAATAGCTACCGTGTTAGCAATTGAGAATCCAACACCAATAATCTACAACATTGATCACAAGGGATCATTTCAAACATTGCAAAGAATTGTAGCCTATATGCTACGATTTATTAACAAAACAAGAAAAATAAATACACGTCCAGAACTCGCCTTGACAGTAATGGAACTCGAACAAGCCCTTGTAGTTATCGTACGAGCAATGCAGTCAGATTTCGAAGACGACTTAAAACATTTAAAAAGAAGTAATGTAGTTAGTAAGGCAAGTCCTTTCAGCAACCTTACCCCATTCTTGGATTCAAATGGTATAATTAGAGTGGGAGGACGATTAAGCATATCTTCCCTTTCATATGACGCCAAACATCCGATGCTGCTTCCCTACAATGACCCAATCTCAAGGTTACTCATGCAAACGGTGCATGAACAAAACAGACATTGCGGCCCACAAGCACTCCTGTCATACATTAGACAAAGATATTGGCCAACCAAGGGAAAGTCCGCAGCAAGATCGATTGTACAACATTGTATACGATGCTCCAAGGCCAAGCCAAGGCTGCTCAATCAGATTATGGGCAACTTACCAGCGGCGCGTGTCAGACCAGCTCGGCCATTCATCAACGCTGGAGTTGATTTTTGCGGACCGTTTTGGGTCCATTATAAAGTCAGAGGGAAAAGACCTCAAAAGGTTTACATCGCAGTGTTTTGCTGTTTTGTTACCAAGGCGGTACACCTGGAATTAGTGAGTGATCTTACCACCGAATCGTTTATAGGATCACTAAAAAGATTTGTAAGTAGGCGAGCTCAATGCCGAAAATGTTGTTTACTGTTAATTTTACATACTTAGCAGTTAAGGTATTATGTATCATATTTTAAGTTCATTGGCTGTGTGACCATGAACATGAGGCGAACAAAATACTTAGCATGCAATTTAATGTATAAAAGGTGATCGTACTACAAAAAACAAACAAATTAACAAAAAATGCATAATAGACAAGAGTGACTTACAGACTACATAATGAATAAAATTGTAATAAAATACTTAAGAGTGCAAATAAACTAAAAATGCATAATAAGCAAGAGTTAATCAGACTTATAAAGACAAAAGAATAAAACCAAAAACTAATAAATTTATAAATAACAAACTATGTTAATTATAAACATGCTCCCCCCGTTGAGCGCAGCTCAAAACCGGTGTTGAATCGCGGTTTGTTGAAGATGCTGTACTGACATTTCTTATCTTCTTGAGTTGAACTGCTGGGTAAACATCTTTTGGTCTAAATATGGACTGTGAAATCTGGTGTGGGTTGCAAGTTACGAGGAGCTGGAGTTGGTGTGACGTTGGTATTCCTTTTAATGATAAGATAAACATGATGACACCAGTAATGAATAAGGTGGAGTAGCCGATCGTTATGTGGTGGTAGTTTTGGGCTTCAATTTGGTTTGGAAGCTGGAAAATATTTTGTTCTGCTAATGAGGTTTGTAATTCTGTTAAGTTTTGTATTTGTGAGATGTACTCGCTTTCATGTATTTCATGTAGAAGGGGTTTGACAAGGTTTGTATGTGCTTCATCCGAGATCTCCCAAAACTTGGTGTATGATGTTTTTATTGAGCTGGATATTTTCTGCCGTGCTTGTATGGTTGTGGAATTGTATTGGAGCACGCATTCTGGTTCTAAACCAAGTAAACCTGTTCCTGTGAGAGTTAAATGCGTGATCTCTTTTCTGCATACAATAATTGCATGAGATGAAGACGGTGTTGCATAGATCCATTTGTTCTGAAGTCGTAGTGGAATCCAAGCAGAATTTGCTGTTAACTGCTGTAATGTACAGTCTGATTTTGTTTTGTTTATAAACAAATTGAATTCGCAAGCACATGCTGCTGCACCTGGCCTGTATTGAATCTGACCCTTTGAACATATGTATATTTCTTCTTTGAGGGTAATGCATACGTCGAGTTCTGAGTTACTTATGGTGAAATATGTGGCTTGAATCCTATTGATTGCCAACAGCGGAGAACATGGTTTTATTGATACCAGCGTGTTGTTAGTCCACCTTGGGATTGGTATGAGATTGAAGAGATCGAACGGTTCACTCTCAATCAGTGGTAAAGTAACACTAAAAATTGCTGTGGTCTTTGCGAGTCCTCCTGTGACCTTCATGAGTTTGTATAATTGTAAGAAATCTTCTCTTTTTGCAGGAAACTGGAGTGATTCGGGCAGATGAAGTGATATTTTGTCTAGTTCATGTTGCAGTTGTATCGGAGTAAGTAATGACGGGCTTATAATGCCATGATGTGTATTTGTTAGGATATCAAGAATTAAGGATTGAGTTTGGTCTAAAGTGGCTGCCATAATTGTGAGTTGTATGCATAATGACGAAAAAATACGATAGGTTCTGTCTACTTCACCGTAGCTATTTATCCGATTGTATATTTCTGCTATTTGGGTATCCATTTTATCAAACCTTTTCTTTACCGCTTCTTGATCCAATTTAATTATGTTAATGGTAGAATCTATAATTGATGTTTGATTCTTTCATAGATTGAGTAAGTGAGCTTCATTTTGGTTAACTTGCGCTATTGTGTGTTCCATTGTTTTTGCATATTCGGAGTCTAGCACTCCAAATAATGTATGCGCAATGTTTCCCACAAGATCGATTGCAGCTCTTTTATGTCTTTTCCCGGAAAGTAATGTGCTGTCCATGAGTAGCCTAGCCTCAGCATGTTCAAAATAATTAACTAGGTCTGTGCATGTTGCCTTTTGTTGCATTTCTTTGCACAAATGACTAAGTGTCTTGCTTCCATTTGAGAATAGCGCTAGTTCAGACCAGAACCCCTCCAAATCATAATAAATTTAAAATTGCCATTCTGTGGGTGAAATAAATGCTGTTCCGATTCCCTCATAATAAATTCCAGGTTGTGTTCCAAATTGTTTCTCGTAGATATTTATTCCTAGTACCAGTGGTAACAGCATCATAGTCATTATCATCAAGGGAATATTTGAATTGATGGAAGTGCGTCTCCTTTTCGTGGGCATTTCAGATTCATTATCGTTTGCTTCAATTGCTTGGTCTTGTACAGATATTTCGTTATCGTCTTCAGTATTTATTGGTAACGGCGCTAAACGTGTAATAGGCCTTCTGAAGTTGCCGGTTAATGTTTTAACATCAGCTACTCGGACGAGACCGTCATCTCCTTGATGTACCTTTATAATTCTACCCAATGGCCACTGTAACGGTGCTGTGTTGTCTTCTTTGATTATTACCATATCCCCGGTTTTAATATTGTTTGCTTGAGTTTTCCATTTATGTCGATATTGTAGTTCATTCAAATATTCCCGTGACCATCGTCTCCAAAATTCGTTCTTGAGATGAGTTACTAGTTTCCACCTGGTCAATAAGTTGCCTCGTTCTTGTGTGAAATTTGCGTCAACTTGAGCATTGAGGGGTTCCCCAATCAGGAAGTGGCCCGGAGTTAATGCTGCTAAGTCATTTGGGTTTTCTGACATTGGGCTTATTGGTCTTGAATTGAGAATTCCTTCAATTTCAATGATTACCGTGTCAAGTTCTTCATACGTGAGCGATGCTGTTGACACACTTCTGACGAGAAGATGTTTTGCTGACTTGACCGCAGCTTCCCACAAGCCACCGAAATGTGGTGCTCTTGGGGGTATAAAATGAAACGTTATCCCTCTCGATGTACACTCTCGGTTAATTATTTCTTGAGCTGAGCCAGAATGGATAGTTTCTGATAGTTCTGTTAATTGATTCTTTGCTCCTACAAAATTGGTAGCGTTGTCACAATAGAGATCAAAATGTTAACTAACTCGTTTGTTAATTAAATGCTTGTTTTAAACTCAGCACATAAACTGGATTAAAGTGTTAAGGTTTATTTAACAACAAACAGTACTTGAACTGAGTTGTTTGCAGAAATGATTTGATGTAGACTCTTTAATGTTCAATAACAAAAAGGCTCTCTTTATTTAAATTTTTCTTCTTTTTATACAGAAATATTGATTACTATTAATCTAATAAAAAAAAATGTTGTTTACTGTTAATTTTACATACTTAGCAGTTAAGGTATTATGTATCATATTTTAAGTTCATTGGCTGTGTGACCATGAACATGAGGCGAACAAAATACTTAGCATGCAATTTAATGTATAAAAGGTGATCGTACTACAAAAAACAAACAAATTAACAAAAAATGCCTAATAGACAAGAGTGACTTACAAACAGACTACATAATGAATAAAATTGTAATAAAATACTTAAGAGTGCAAATAAACTAAAAATGCATAATAAGCAAGAGTTAATCAGACTTATAAAGACAAAAGAATAAAACCAAAAACTAATAAATTTATAAATAACAAACTATGTTAATTATAAACACACTTAAAAACGGTACAAAGAAGTTAGCTACAGTAAACAAAACTTTTATATAAAAAGTGCAAACTGGTTAGAAGGCCAACTTACTGTCGCTGCAGAAACAGCAAAGCAAGATAAGGCTGGAAGACCACACAAATCATTGGACAACTGCAGCGATAAATCTAAAAGGCGGAAACTTAAAGATATTAACGGTGCAATTGGTTGTACAAATATAAAAGAATCTTTCCTACATCACAGAACCAATTAACAAAAGTGGATATCATTGAAAAAGTTGATAAAACATATGAATTTGGATTATCACCACTACATGCAAGAATACGACTTATGGAACACATACTAAAAATCAGTTATGATTTGGATTTCGGGTCTTCAGGATCAATAAGAAACAACGAAACCAACAAAGAGTTAGAAGTTCAAAAAAGAAACATGTTCAAGATGAATATCGCAAATTTGGATTGATTATAGATCAGCCAAAACAAGGGTCAGGCAATACAAATGATGGCAATACCGCAAGAAGATTCTTTTCAGATCCAGAAACAGCATCTGAAATAACAGGAGTGGATTTAAACCTTATTTTCAGATTTAAAATAATCCTAGAAGTACTTGCGTGCAATGAAGAAATTTGGAGATTATGCTAAGGAAACTGCAAAAATATATACAACCAACTACCCATGGAGAAATATGTCTGCAACAGTTCACAAAACTCTTTATCATGGAGAAGATGTCATTAAGTATCATTTGGTGCTACTTGGAGATCTATCAGAGGAGGCTCAGGAAAAAAGGAACAAGGATTACATATTTTATATAGAGCACACAACAAATGAAGATCTATTTAATATATTATTGGCAACGTCAGGTCCGTTTATCTCCAGTATTCGAAATCAATGGAAAGTGGAACATCGGGATTTAGATGAAGAAGCCAAAAAACTACTAAAGAACAGAGATAGCACAGAACAAAATATGGAATATTTGCAATCAATATTTGACTCAAATTAATAATAATTATAATTGCCTTTCATTGTTATTTAAGTACGAAAAATATAGTATTAGTAAAAAATAATAATAAACAGAACCTACCATTGTTGCAAATGCTATTAAAATTTATTGCAGTTTTTATTTTTAAAATGTTTTTAAAATTATCAAATTTGACAGCAAAAAATAATAAATTTTTCTGTAGTAATAGCAATATTTTTAAGTGTAACTATTCTTTGAGTGTAAACAAATTTGCAAATTTGTCAGCAAAAATTTTTTAAATTTTTCTGTAATAGCAATATCTCCAGTTGATTTTACTATTTTTTTCAGTGTAAAATTTTTTTAAGTGTAACATTAAAAAAATTCCATTATTACAAAAATTATTTATAATTATTATTAATTTCCAAATATTCAATTTTTTAATAAATAAAAAATAATAAACCCATATTTGACTCTAAAAGTTAAAAAAATTCAAAAGTTCAAATTTGACCTAGAATTCCTTAAAAAGTCCTTAATCAATTTTAATGAAATTTAAACTGAGTCAAGCTGAACTAAATATCTATCCAATAAAATAAAAATTACTTCAATATTTTGATCGGTTCAAAAGTTACAGAATTTTGGCCAATGAAAAACGATTTTCAGCCACTGTGCGCCGCATTTTTTAACTTTTAGAGTGAAATATGGGTTAATTATTTTTTTATTTATAAAAAAATTGAATATTTAGAAATTAATAATAATTATAAATATTTTTTGTAATAATGGAATTTTTTTTTAATATTACACTTAAAAAATTTTTACACTAAAAAAATAGTAAAATCAACTGAAGATTTTGCTATTATTACAGAAAAATTAAAAATTTTTTGCTGTCAAATTTGCAAATTTGTTTACACTCAAAGAATAGTTACACTAAAAAAAACGTTAATAATATTATCTAAAAATATTGCTATTACTACAGAAAAATTTATTATATTTTGCTGTCAAATTTGATAATTTTAAAATACATTTTAAAAATAAAAACTGCAATAAATTTTAATAGCATTTGTAACAATGGTAGGTTTTGTTTATTATTATTTTTTACTAATACTATGTTTTTCGTACTTAAATAACAATGAAAGGCAATTATAATTATTATTCATTTGACTCAAATATTGATTGCAAATATTCCATATTTTGTTCTGTGCTATTTCTGTCCTTTAGTCTAAAAGCTTCTTCATCTAAATCCCGATGTTCCACTTTCCATTGATTTCGAATACTGGAGATGAACGGATCTGACGTTGCCAATAATCTATTAAATAGAACTTCATTTGTTGAATTTCGTGAAATTTTTCTAGTATTGTGCTCTCTAAAAATCTGTAATCCTTGTTCCTTTTTTCCTGAGCCTCCTCTGATAAATCTCCAAGTGGCACCAATTGATATTTAATGACATATTCTCCATGATAAAGGATTTTGTGAACTGTTGCAGACATATTTCTCCATGGGTAGTTGGTTGTATATATTTTTGCAGTTTCCTTTGCATAATCTCCAAATTTTCTAGAGTTAATTTCTTCATTGCACGCAACTACTTCTGGGATTATTTTAAATATAAAAATGAGGTTTAAATCCACTCCTGTTATTTCAGATGCTGTTTCTGAATCTGAAAAGAATCTTCTTGCGGTATTGCCATCATTTTTATTGCCTGACCCTTGTTTTGGCTGATCTATAATCAATCCAAATTTGCGAGACCCGAAATCCAAATCATAACTGATTTTTAGTATGTGTTCCATAAGTCGTATTTTTGCATGTAGTGGTGATAATCCAAATTCATATGCATCGGTATTATCTAATGATTTTGTCGGGATTTGGTTTAATTGGGTTGATGTTTCTTGGCATATTATGCAGCTGGATGCAGCCTTCGTGTTAGTCAAAGCCTGACCTACTTTTCCATCTATAATTGTCAGCACTAATTGGTAGCTTACTTCAATTTGCTGCCCATCTAACTGTAATTGTAATGGCTGTAGTGTTGCAATTTGGGCCTTGATATCAATAACTTCTTTGTTAATGGCATCATGAGTTTCTTTTTTGAAAGTTTTGTTTACTGTAGCTAACTTCTTTGTAGCGTTTTTTTAGTGCTGTTGCGTTGACAACTGTCGTAAAATGAGCACCAAAGGTTTCCTTTGGAACTCAGAGTGTTTGTATATATATTTTTTTGTTTTTGGTTTTAGCCCAGGTAGAAACACCATGTGCTAATATAAACTACAGTAAGTCTTAGTAGAAACACTAAGACTGGTTGATCAATCAAGAAAGTAAGTTTTGTTTAGCTTAAAAATTATTGACGATTTTCTTTATTTTTCATTTCTTATATACTAAATTGTCTTACAATAAATTTATTAAAATTGCTTAGTAAATGAATAGCCAAGTTTTGCATAATTGCTGAACCTTACAAATTACAAATATTAATTTCTGTTTTGTCAACAACAAGTTCATTAACCAGAACTTAATACTAAAATCTAGAATAAAAATGTTTAGTCAACAATAATAAAATGTTTAGGTAATTGAACTTAAAACATAAGTAAAGTAAAATGTTTAGTCGACAACAACGGTTATTAAACTTAATAAAATAAAATAAAAATAAAAATTATGTTGATGTAAATATCAACAAGTGCTTTGACGAAATTAGATAATTGCTCTTGCATTTCGGTGCTACACGAATTTAAGTTCAATTTTATTTTAACGTAACTAAGAACATCTTCCTGGTTTTTGTTACTAAAATACTCTTCGACCAGTTCTTTATAACTGAAGCTCTCCATATTTTCCTGAATATTTTTATTTGCGTCTGTTATGTTTTATCCGTACACTTAGAGGATTAACTGAGTAATCCCTTATCGAATCCGTAGTTTTATACATTTTTAGATACATGTTATTCACACGTTGATCTTTAATTTCATAGCAGGTAGTGCTTAAATTGAACAAAACTGCACATGTTGTCCAGACCTTAATATCAGGTAAAACTGATTAGTATCTCGCCAATATTTGTTGTTGTTGTTGGGTTGTTTTTTATCTTTAGTGGTTTAATGCCTGTATTATTGTTATAAAATTGTTTATGACTTTGGTTGACCCTAACATTTGATAACAGGTAAATTTAGAAAGAGATCATATGTTTACTGTAGAATTTTGTGATAACTTTATTACCAATTTTTGGCTGATCAAAACAAAGCCATTAAACCCTTTCACAGGTATTATATTTAATTTTTTTAGTTTTACGTAGTCTAAAGTAAAAACACATAAACTTTTAGGCAAAAAAGTGAAAATTTAATACACCATTGTATACGAGTACTTATAGGGCTGTTTAAATTATCGTTATTTGAATTTTTTAGAGTAATTTCATTAAAATGAAAAAAGTGTTCTACCCACGGCTCGTCACGGGTGCAAAAGTATATATAGCGTTAAAGACGACACTTTCACCTTTCTCCGGATGATATACGTTTCTTGTTTCCCTTTGTTGCCTAGAAGTTGTATTCCACTAAAGATTAAATTTGAGAAAAATATAGTAGTTTCATAAATATTCCGTAACGCCCCTAATATTAAACGCTAGAGCTGTGACCACTTACAACAACTAAAGACTATAATTCTACCAACATTATAAAAAAGACCGCATGCCATTATCGATGATAGCTTGCGAGTAGTAACCATTTATTTTTTATAAAAAAAAAGAAAAACACCTTTTTCTGAAATTAAAAAAAAACAGTTGAGTTGACAGCATGCCACGTCCACAATTATCTATAGTTTAACCTAATTTTTTGGCTACCTTAATCTGGATATATTAGCCACAAAAAGGAGTAAAAATTTTAAAAATCGGTGACAAAAAAATTAGACTTTTGGCCAATGAAAAACGATTTTCAGCCACTGTGCGCCGTTTAATGTCAAATATTACGAAAATAAGCCGAATCTATGGGTTGGATTTGAGAGCAAAAAGCTTTCTCTTTGCGATTTGATCGTAATTTTTCATATTTATTTCCTTGCCCTACACAGTAAAATTTTACAAACGTAAAAGATTATTTTTTTTTTTAAATTTATTTATTTGCAATCTATTTAAAAATAAAAATATTAAGCAAATTTGATAAAAAGTTAAATAATCACAGAAGTTATTTATCCTCAATAGCATAAATAACTATATATGTAGATATAAAAGTGATCAAATATAAATTATAAATATTTTTTAGCTAAAGTATTTATGGTAAATTACTTTAATAATTTTACAGAAAATGAAACATATGTATGTATTTAATAAGAGTTTTTCTTTTATCTATATGGAAGATCTAATACATGATATCTTTTTAATCTTCTAATTTCTTCGGAATCATCAAGCAGACTAATAGCAATAGAGTTAACGTGATCGCTTAATCGTTGAACATATCTTGTACTAAATTTGTTTATTTCCTCTTTAATGAATGGAATATTCATATCTTTATGTAGAGTTTTATTGGTTACAAACCAAGGCGCATTGACAATATTTCTGAGTGTTTTTGATTGAAATCGTTGGAGTATTTCAATGTTGGATTCACTTGACGTTCCCCAAAGTTGTATTCCGTACGTCCAGATTGGCTTTAAGATGGTTTTATAAATAATTAATTTGTTATGAACAGATAATCTTGATTTTGGTCCAATAAGCCAGTATAACCTTTTAAATTTAGCGTTTAACTGTTTTCTTTTACTGTTGATGTGATTCTTCCAAGTTAATCTCTTGTCTAGATGCAAACCAAGGTAGTTGACTGTATTTGCAGATGGAATTATATTATTATACAATGTCGAATTAGGACATTGAGCATGCCTCAATGTGAAGGTTACATGTGTTGACTTCAAGGGATTAACTTTAATGTTCCAGGAGCTTAACCAAGTTTCCAATAAATTTAATTGTTGTTGAACGAGTTCAGATGCTTCATTTGGTAAAACACACGATGCTAAAAATGCAGTATCATCTGCATATGTTGCTGTTGTGACCTCATTAATTGTTGGCATGTCAGAGGTAAATACAGTATACAATACTGGCCCAAGAACACTACCTTGTGGTACACCTGCATTAATTTTGAATATATTTGATGTGGCTGAATTAATGTTTACATAGAATGTGCGATCTTCAAGGTACGATTTAAGAAGGAGATAATATGGAGCAGGTAAAAAAGCTTTCAATTTATATAACAGCCCATTATGCCATACTTTATCAAACGCTTGTTGAATATCTATGAACACCGCAGAGCAATACTTTTTCCGCTCAAGAGTCTCAGAGATAACATTAACAACTCTGTGTACCTGTTCTGGAGTTCCATGCTTGTGACGGGAACCAAATTGATATTCAGGTATAATGTTTCTGTTTTCTAAAATTGGAAGCAATCTCTTAAGGAAAATTCTTTCGAATATTTTGGAAAATGTTGGGAGTAGGCTAATGGGTCTATATGATGATATATTGTTTTCTGGTTTGTTTGGCTTGAGAACCATTATAATTTCGGCACATTTCCACTGGTAAGGAAAATATTGTAGTCTTAGCATAGAATTGAAAATTAATGTTAGGAATATAGCACCTTTGCGTGGAAGATGTTGTAACATCTTTGTAGTTATTTGATCGTAACCAGGGGATTTTTTATTATTGAGGCTTGTTATTTCTGATTTTACTTCGCTTGGTGTCATGTGTTTAATTGGCAGGTGCATTTGGCAAGCTGTATCAAGAAAATTAAAAATTTCAGAATCATCCGTTCTAACGGCAAATGGGTGAAAAGTCTCTTCTAAATGGGTCGCAAAAGCAGTTGCTTTTTCTTCATCAGATTTGCACCACGTTCCATTGTTAGATTTTATAGGGACGTTTCTTTGCGATGGTCTTTTTATGTACTTCGTTGCATTCCAAAGGCAGTACTCGTGTTTGTTTCTGTCAACACTCAAGTTACGCATATAGTCGCCGAATTGATCGTTTTTATACTTATTTATTCGTTGTTTCAGCATTCTTGTAACACGGTTCAAGTTAGACTTATCCAAAGGATTTCTAGTTTGATGCCAGATCCGCCGAAGTCGTCTTTTATAGTTAATCAGATCTCTCATTTCTGCAGATATTTCAACATAATTATGGGAAGATGGTCTACGCTCTTGGGGAGTAGACAATCGTGCCGCTTCGTGCATTAGATTTGTAAAACTTAGTACAGCATCTTCCAACTCATCGTTCTTTTTAATTGAAACTCTAAGATTTATATTTTTATCGATTCAATAAGCAAATGAATTAACATCAGTTTTATTTGAAAATATTTGCGATTTCTTAGATACCAATTCTAAAACTGTATTGTAGTTTATTATAATGGGGGAATGGTCAGAACTTAAATCTTCGACATTCAATATATCTAAGTTATTGCTTGCAATACCATTGTAAATCGCGAAATCTAAAAGATCTGGAATCTTATTTGTATCTGTTGGCCAGTATGTAGGACTTCCACCAGAAAGAATGTTTAAATTATTTTTTAAAATACATTTGTAGAGTTCGCGTCCTTTTGGGTTAACGAGTCTCGATCTCCACCACTGATGTTTAGCATTGTAATCGCCCGCTGCTATAAAGCGCGTTCCAAAATTACAGAAGACTTGTTCATATTGGCCTGCCGTTATACTATGTCTTGGGGGACAGTAAATTGAGTAAATACATACATCTCCAGTATTGCATTTGATTTTGATACCTGCAGCTTGTATAAAGTTTTTTCTGACTGATTCTAAAATATTAAATTTAATTGTTGACTTAACTAATATGGCAGAACCGGCATGCGATCTTTCATCTGGATGGTTTGCTGTAACTAAATCGTAGCCTCTTACTTTAAAGTACGATCGATTGTTAAAATGTGTTTCAGATATTAAGAAAATATCTATGTGCTCAAACTTTAAGAATATTTCAACTTCATTTTGTTTACTTGCCAAACCATTGGCATTCCATACAGCAATTCTTAAATTTATTTGCATATCTTGTCTAAAAGTAGGGACATCATATTCATCATGGTTGAAGTTAATCTCTCCATGTGTTTATCTAACATAATTTCGATGTGTTTCATGATATTGTCATTTTCAGAACTCGAATTTTGTTTGAGTGTTTCAGAGTATGACATTTGAGAGGACAGATTATTTGGCCTGAAACTTGAGCTTGGTTGACTTGGTTTAATTTGAGGATACACATTTTGATTATTAAAATCATTTTGAAAGCCTTGTTGAAAATGTACTCGGCTTGATCGAAAAGAAGTTCGTTTCTGAAGAAGATTTTGATATACTTGACATCCTTTGTAGTTTGCTGTGTGATTTTGCAAGCAGTGAATACAACGTGGAGAAACATCTGCATTTTTTGAACATTCAGCAGTTGGGTGGTCTAACCCACATTTAACACATACAAAAGACTTCTTGCAGTATGCTTTGGTATGGCCATATTGCTGGCATCTATGACATTGTACTATGTCGTCCGTTTTTCGCGGAGGTTCAACCTTGACAACGGCGCACTGTGGCTGAAAATCGTTTTTCATTGGCCAAAACTCAAATTTTTTTTGTCACCGATTTTTAAAATTTTTACGCCATTTTGCAGCTAATATATCCAGATTAAGGTAGCCAAAAAATTAGGTTAAACTATTGATAATTGTGAGCGTGGCATGCTGTCAAACTCAACGGTTTTTTTAATTTCAGAAAAAGGTGTTTTTCTTTTGTTTTTTATAAAAAATAAATGGTTACTACTCGCAAGCTATCATCGATAATGGCCTGCGGTCTTTTTTATAATGTTGGTAGGATTATAGTCTTTAGTTTTTGTAAGTGGTCAGAGCTCTAGCGTTTAATATTAAGGGCGTTACGGAATATTTATGAAACTACTATATTTTTCTCAAATTTAAACTTTAGTGGAATAGAACTTCTAGGGAACAAAAGGGAACAAGAAATGTATACCACCCGGAGAAAGGTGAAAGTGTCCTCTTTAACGCTATATATACTTTTGCACCCGCGACGAGCCGTCTGTAGAACACTTTTTTCATTTTAATGAAATTACTCCAAAGTACTCGTATACAATGGTGTATATAATTTTCACTTTTTTGCCTAAAAGTTTATGTTTTTTACTTTAGACTACGTAAAACTAAAAAAATTAAATATAATACCTGCGAAAGGGTTTAATGGCTTTGTTTTGATCAGCCAAAAATTGGTAATAAAATTATCACAAATTATCACAAATTATCACAAAATTCTACAGTAAACATATGATCTGTTACTAAATTTACCTGTTATCAAATGTTAGGGTCAACCAAAGTCATAAGCAATTTTATAACAATAATCGCGACATTAAAGCACTAAAGAAAAAAAAATAACCCAACAACAACAACAAATATTGGCGAGATACTAATCAGTTTTACCTGATATTAAGGTCTGGACAACATGTGCAGTTTTGTGCAATTTAAGCACTACCTGCTATGAAATTAAAGGTCAATGTGTGAATAACATGTATCTAAAAATGTATAAAACTACGGATTCGATAAGGGATTACTCAGTTAATCCTCTAAGTGTACGGATAAAACATAACAGACGCAAATAAAAATATTCAGAAAAATATGGAGAGCTTCAGTTATAAAGAACTGGCCGAAGAGTATTTTAGAAACAAAAACCAGGAAGATGTTCTTAGCTACGTTAAAATAAAATTAAACTTAAATTCGTGTAGCACCGAAATGCAAGAGCAATTATTTAATTTCGTAAAAGCACTAAAAAAACGCTACAAAGAAGTTAGCCACAGTAAACAAAAGTTTTATATAAAAAGTGCAACCTGGTTAGAAGGCCAACTTACTGTCGCTGCAGAAACAGCAAAGCAAGATAAGGGTGGAAGACCACGCAAATCATTAATGGGCAACTGCAGCGATAGATCTAAGAGGCGGAAACTTAAAGATATTAACGATGCAATTGGTTGTACAAATATAAAAGAATCTTTCCTACATCAATTACGATCACAGAACCAATTAACAAAAGTGGATATCATTGAAAAAGTTGTTAAAGCTAGTCCAGTGAGAACAAAACGGATTTTTAAAAGTATACCAACTCCGAGTGATGCAATACAGTACACAAATGAGGAGGCATTAGCATTATTTCTGGATTTGAAATTAACAAAACAGCAATATATTAAGCTCAGACTGCGTGCGATTGAAAAAGGTTTAAATATGTATCCAGCATATCATTACATAACCGCTGCTAAAATGGACTGTTTGCCATCAAAGGACACTATTACAATCACACCAATTTCGGCAGAGGTACAACTACAATCTCTACTTGATCACACAGCAGAACGCTTGCTACAATCAATAACAGGAAATGAGTTAAAGAAATGTGGAAACACAAAGTTAATTCTTTTTTGTAAATGGGGATGTGATGGTTCTTCGGGACAAAAACAATACAAACAAGCTGTATGTGAAAATATATCGGACTCAGATATGTTCATGGTATCATTTGTACCATTGCGATTGAAAAAGATTTTGGAAGATTCAGATCCTTCGACTAGTACAACGCAAACAATGGATATTTGGAAAAATGAGACACCATCTTCTACGAAATACTGCAGGCCAATCAATTTTGAATTCAAAAAAGAAACTCATGATGCCATTAACAAAGAAGTTAGTGATATTAAGGCCAAAATTGCAACACTACAGCCATTACAATTACAGTTAGATGGCCAGCAAATTGAAGTAAGCTACCAATTAGTGCTGACAATGATAGATGGAAAAGTAGGTCAGGCTTTGACTAACACGAAGGCTGCATCCAGCTGCAATATATGCCAAGCAACATCAACCCAATTAAACCAAATCCCGACAAAATCATTAGATAATACCCATGCATATGAATTTGGATTATCACCACTACATGCAAGAATACGACTTATGGAACACATACTAAAAATCAGTTATGATTTGGATTTCGGGTCTTCAGGATCAATAAGAAACAACGAAACCAACAAAGAGTTAAGAAGTGCAAAAAAGAAACATGTTCAAGATGAATATCGCAAATTAGGATTGATTATAGATCAGCCAAAACAAGGGTCAGGCAATACAAATGATGGCAATACCGCAAGAAGATTCTTTTCAGATCCAGAAACAGCATCTGAAATAACAGGAGTGGATTTAAACCTCATTTTCAGATTTAAAATAATCCTAGAAGTACTTGCGTGCAATGAAGAAATTGACTCTAGAAAATTTGGAGATTATGCAAAGGAAACTGCAAAAATATATACAACCAACTACCCATGGAGAAATATGTCTGCAACAGTTCACAAAATCC
Organism: Gymnocheta viridis; assembly: GCA_956483585.1. Taxonomy (NCBI): domain Eukaryota; kingdom Metazoa; phylum Arthropoda; class Insecta; order Diptera; family Tachinidae; genus Gymnocheta; species Gymnocheta viridis. The sequence goes on along the minus strand of OY101444.1, from coordinate 51,441,237 downwards.
TTTATCATGGAGAAGATGTCATTAAATATCATTTGGTGCCACTTGGAGATCTATCAGAGGAGGCTCAGGAAAAAAGGAACAAGGATTACAATACTAGAAAAATTTCACGAAATTCAACAAATGAAGATCTATTTAATATATTATAGGCAACGTCAGATCCGTTCATCTCCAGTATTCGAAATCAATGGAAAGTGGAACATCGGGATTTAGATGAAGAAGCCAAAAAAAACTACTAAAGAACAGAGATAGCACAGAACAAAATATGGAATATTTGCAATCAATATTTGAGTCAAATGAATAATAATTATAATTGCCTTTCATTGTTATTTAAGTACGAAAAACATAGTATTAGTAAAAAATAATAATAAACAGAACCTACCATTGTTGCAAATGCTATTAAAATTTATTGCAGTTTTTATTTTTAAAATGTTTTTAAAATTATCTAATTTGACAGCAAAAAATAATAAATTTTTCTGTAGTAATAGTAATATTTTTAGATAATATTATTAACGTTTTTTTTAAGTGTAACTATTCTTTGAGTGTAAACAAATTTGCAAATTTGTCAGCAAAAAATTTTTAATTTTTCTGTAATAGCAAAATCTCCAGTTGATTTTACTATTTTTTTCAGTGTAAAATTTTTTTAAGTGTAACATTAAAAAAATTCCATTATTACAAAAAATATTTATAATTATTATTAATTTCCAAATATTAAATTTTTTAATAAATAAAAAAATAATAAACCCATATTTCATTCTAAAAGTTAAAAAAATTCAAAAGTTCAACTTTGACCTAGAATTCCTTAAAAAGTCCTCAATCAATTTTAATGTAATTTAAACTGAGTCAAGCTGAACTAAATATCAATCGAATAAAATAAAAATTACTTCAATATTTTGATCGGTTCAAAAGTTACAGAATTTTGGCCAATGAAAAACGAAAACGAAAATTTGGCCAAAATTCTGTAACTTTTGAACCGATCAAAATATTGAAGTAATTTTTATTTTATTCGATTGATATTTAGTTCAGCTTGACTCAGTTTAAATTACATTAAAATTGATTGAGGACTTTTTAAGGAATTCTAGGTCAAAGTTGAACTTTTGAATTTTTTTAACTTTTAGAGTGAAATATGGGTTTATTATTTTTTTATTTATTAAAAAATTTAATATTTGGAAATTAATAATAATTATAAATATTTTTTGTAATAATGGAATTTTTTTAATGTTACACTTAAAAAAAATTTTACACTGAAAAAATAGTAAAATAAACTGGAGATTTTGCTATAACAGAAAAATTAAAAATTTGTTGCTGACAAATTTGCAAATTTGTTTACACTCAAAGAATAGTTACACTTAAAAAAAAACTTTAATAATATTATCTAAAAATATTGCTATAACTACAGAAAAATTTATTATTTTTTGCTGTCAAATTTTTTTTTTATTTTTTTTTTGTTTGTTTTCGATTTTATTTATTTGCAATCTATTCAACAAGAAACATTAAGCAAATCTTATAAATAATAACAATAACTTATATTATTAAGTTCCAATGAGCTTAATAAAAACAAATACAATACGTATTTTCTAACTAGCTATTTTATATATATAAGTACGTATGTGTATGCAAATATGCGTATTAATTATATAAACCTAGCCTCTAAAGGGTAGATCAAGTACATGAAATCTTTTGAGTCTACGAATTTCATCACTATCATCCAACAGTGTAATAGCCAAAATATTTGTATGATTACTAAGTCTACCCAGATATCTATTACTAAAATTACTAATCTCTTCCCTTATTGTAGATATTTTGAGATCATTATGTAAGCAGTTGTTGGTTATAAACCATGGTGCATTAGCTAATAATCTTAACGTTTTTGATTGATATCTCTGGAGTATTTCTATATTAGAATTACTAGTAGTTCCCCAGAGTTGAATACCATAAGTCGAAACCGGTTTGAGCATTGCCTTATATAAAATTACTTTGTTATCTAAGCATAGTTCTGACCTAGGTCCTAAGAGCCAAAACATTTTTTTTGTTTTTATATTTAAATGATGTCTTTTACTTTTGACATGATCTCTCCAAGTGAGTCTTTTATCCAAATAGAGCCCTAAATACTTCGCTTTAGTTGCTTTTGGAATAATATTTCATTTAAAGAAAGCGCTGGGCAGTCGCCTTTTCTTAACGTAAAGGTTACATGTAAAGATTTCTCAGTGTTTACCTTTATGTTCCATTTTTGTAACCAATCTTCGATAAGCTCAAGGTGCCTTTGTAAAACTGCCGAAGCTTCAGATGGGGATTCATTGGAAGATAAAATAGCAGTGTCATCTGCATATGTAGCTATACTTAAGTTATCTGTGATGGGCATGTCTGCTGTAAAAATTGTGTATAGAATAGGACCAAGTACACTTCCTTGTGGAACTCCAGATCTAATATTTCCAAACGAAGAATCATCCCCATTTACATGGACATAAAATGTTCTGTCATGTAAATATGATTTCAATAAAAGATAAAACGGAGCAGGAAGTAGACACTTAAGTTTATATAAGAGGCCAACATGCCATACTCTATCAAAAGCTTGAGTGATATCCAGAAACACAGCTGAACAGTATTGCTTCTTTTCAAAAGCGTTTGTAATTTCTTTTACAATACGATGACATTGTTCAGGGGTGCCATGATGGTGTCTAAAACCGAATTGGTGCTCAGGAATTATATTTTTGCATTCTAAAATTGGAAGTAATCTTTTCAATAAGAGCTTTTCAAATATTTTAGATAATACTGGTAATAAACTAATTGGCCTGTAAGACGCTACTTCATTTTCTCTCTTATTTGGCTTTAGTATCATGATGTTTTTTGCACATTTCCATTGGGATGGGACATAATTTAACCTTAATATAGAATTAAATATTGCAGTTGAGAAAATAATACCTTTTCTGGGCAATAACTTTATAATTCTCGAGCTGATAAGATCATACCCTGGGCTTTTCGTGTTATTAAGTTTTGTTATCGTGGCCTCAACTTCTAAGGGAGAAAAACTTTTGATAGGCCGTTCCATTTGGCAAGCGATATCTAGGAAATTTATTATTTCATTATGTTGAGAGGTGTTGCAAAGTTCAAAAGGGGTAAATGTATTCTCTAAATGATCTTTAAATTCATTAGCTTTGGCAATGTTAGATCTGCACCATTCTCCATTTCCACTTTTTATTGGTATATTTCTCTTTATTGGACGTTTAAGGTATTTTGTAGCTTTCCAAAGATTGTATTCATCAGTTTTAGTCACATCTAAAGCTCTTACATAAGCCTTTACTGAATCAATTTTTTTATTCTTTTAATCGCTTATGACTTTGGTTGACCCTAACATTTGATAACAGGTAAATTTAAAAACAGATCATATGTTTACTGTAGAATTTTGTGATAATTTGTGATAATTTTATTACCAATTTTTGGCTGATCAAAACAAAGCCATTAAACCCTTTCGCAGGTATTATATTTAATTTTTTTAGTTTTACGTAGTCTAAAGTAAAAAACATAAACTTTTAGGGAAAAAAGTGAAAATTATATACACCATTGTATACGAGTACTTTGGAGTAATTTCATTAAAATGAAAAAAGTGTTCTACACACGGCTCGTCACGGGTGCAAAAGTATATATAGCGGTAAAGAGGACACTTTCAACTTTCTCCTGGTGGTATACATTTCTTGTTCCCCTTTGTTCCCTAGAAGTTCTATTCCACTAAAGTTTAAATTTGAGAAAAATATAGTAGTTTCATAAATATTCCGTAACGCCCTTAATATTAAACGCTAGAGCTCTGACCACTTATAACAGCTAAAGAATATAATCCTACCAACATTATAAAAAAGACCGCAGGCCATTATCGATGATAGCTTGCGAGTAGTAACCATTTATTTTTTATAAAAAACAAAAGAAAAATACCTTTTTCTGAAATTAAAAAAAAACCGTTGAGTTTGACAGCATGCCACGCTCACAATTATCAATAGTTTAACCTAATTTTTTGGCTACCTTAATCTGGATATATTAGCTGCAAAATGGCGTAAACATTTTAAAAATCGGTGACAAAAAAAAAAGACTTTTGGCCAATGAAAAACGATTTTCAGCCACCGTGCGGCGTTTTGCAAGTATCTTAACTCATAAATTTTCTTATTATCTGTTCTAGGGTCCAAATCAACATAAAACATAGATAATGGTAATTTTGTAGCTCTACTCTTGACATTAACAACTGATCTTACTGGGTGTCCCAACGAAATAAGTTCGGCTTTAATATCTGCAACAGCGGTGGAGAAGTGAATTCCTTTAAGTACGACCCTATAAGAGCGTTCGCTCTTAATTTGATATGTGTGATATTCTACAGTGTTTAAATCTAAGTACTTTGTTACTTTTCTATATGAATCAATTGACTTTATAAACAGTTTAACTTCCCCATTTCTCAATGATTTGTAATGAAATTCAGTGTTTGGAACAACATTCCCTAAACAGAGAACCATTTTGCCTATTTCTGTTACATTTTGTATGAAAATGTTAGGTGGTTTTGGGGTTGCTTCACCGGATTCTGCTACTTCTTCATCATCTGTTTCATCATCACCGAGAGCTGCAAATTTATTATTGCTTGACCAGCTAGGAACATCATTGACTTTTGTTTTTTTGTTGATATTCTGTGTTGTTATTGTTTTCTTACATTTGTTTGAGGACTTTACCTGCCAGTTCATAACACTGTTTTCACTTGCATCGCTGTCACTGCCTTGTTCATCTTTTTTCTTTTTTTTTATTTGGTTTCATATTGATAATTAAATGTACTTGCACTGAATTGCAAGAGTAATTTCAAAACCTTTTGTTTGTTATTATTGTTTTTATTGAAATTTTAAGTTCGTTTTAAGAACAACAACAATGTTATGGGATTAGTAAACCAGTAGTCCCTTTGTTATTTGTTTTTGTCAAAAAGAATGTTAATCCCTTTGTTATTAATTTTGTAAACAAAATTTGTAGAATATACGTCTGTACTAGATCACTGTTTAAAGCAAACTGTAAAAGATTTAAATAAAAAATTTTTTTAATTAAATCCATCTGTTTTCTTAGCAGGCTGAATATGAATTACCGAATTCGTATTTTTTAAATCAATTGTGGTTGAAATTCGACTTCGATTCTATATCAGAAATATATATGTTATATTGAACCAAAACCTTTATCGTCTGTGTTATGATAGTGGATTTAGGTACTCTGTCATACTATTCCTTTTATATATAATTACAATTATAAGCAACGCTGTAAAATGTACATTTGAAATACAACACTTATAATTACACTTAGGTTTAAGTACCTTCTGAAATAATAGTTCTTTAATAAAACAGACTTGATAAAGACAACATAGTGTCAGAAGTGGCGTTGTAAGAAGACGTCTTTTTTGAGGTTTGAACCCAACGTGTAAAATAAAGTAGCGTTGCTGCTGCACCATATTGGATAGTCAGCGCTACTAATAGTAAATTCCTTCAACCTTGATATTGATGTTGTAAAATATGACGAATTGTGGAAGAAAGTAGAAAACTATTTTGTAACGAAAATAAATACAGCGATGGAGTGCCACATGTTTTTCACCAGGAAAAAAGCGCAAGGTGAATCCATTTTGCAATATGCAACAGTACTACAAAATCTTAGTATTACGTGCGAGTTTGCACAAATTAGAAAGGGATTAATTAAAGATATACATACATATGTATCTGTGGACTATCGCAGAAAAATTCAAAGAAAACTTTTAAGTGAAGGTGAAATAACGAAGGAGAAGGCACTTCAGATAGCCAAAAGCATGGAAGCCGCGAGGAAAAATGCAACGGCAATTGAGCATGTCTCAAAATAGCACCAACTCAAATGTACTATGTAGTATAAAACAATATAACCACAAATTACCAAAAAACAACAGCAGTGGTGGCAAACAAAGTCAAACTAAATATAATAGCCAACAACAACAAATCAAATGTGGTAAGTGTGGACAAGCACATCGAAGTAGATGCCTAGCTGAAGGGATTAAATGTCAAATATGCGGAAAGGTCAACCATTTTGCCAAAATGTGTTTTGTGAAAGCACATAAAGGTAGCAATAAAAATTACAACAACAACAGATATATTAGGGCCCTTGAGAGCGGCAACGATGAACAAAACTTGTGTGTGGGGAAAAAACCAACAACAGGATGAAGGCAGAAATTCGTCTCAAACGCATGAAGGTGCCACAGTTTCATGTCGTGAGTGGAATGTGGAAGCTAAATTGAACAACAGGATGATGAAGTTTCAAGTGGATACTGACGCACAAGCCAAACTCTTATCAGCAAAAGCAATAAAGTATTGAAATATACGTAAGTTAAATAATAATACTTTTAATAATATATTAACGTTTAGTGGAGAAAAGTTGCCAGTATTAGGTGCAGTTAATTTAAATATAAGTTATAATAATTTAAATTGCTCAGCAATTTTTCATGTTTTGAATATGGATTGCAAAAACGTTATTTGTCTCGAGTTAGCTATACAATTAAATTTGGTAAAAACGGTTGATGCTATAAATTTAAACTCGGTTATGGAGAATTATAAAGAAGTATTTAATGGTCTCGGTCACTTAAAGGACGTGTGTCACCTAAAAGTTATAGCAGGTATTGAGCCTATTGTAGAGGCGCCACGTCGTGTGCCTATAGGTCTTTTTGGGGCATTAAAAACAGAACTTAAAAGAAAAGAACTAAATGTAATAGTAAAAGAAAATGGGCCAACGCAATGGGTAAACTCCATTGTTTTGGTAACCAAACCAAATGGTAGCCTTCGCCTGTACCCCGATCCAAGGAATTTAAATAAGGTAATTTTAAGACCTCGTTTTAGTTTTTCCAATATTGACTAATGCGGAGCTCAGCTAACAGGGTCTAAATATTTCAGATGTCTGGACGCTAATTCAGGATTCTCGATGGTACGTTTGGACGAGTCTTCGTCAAGGCTATGTACATTTAACACGCCTCTAGGGCGTTATCGTTTTTTGCGTTTACCATTCAGCATAAACGCCGCACCTGAAATATTCCATTCGGAAATAATTAGACTTTTTGGAGACATAAATGATCTCATAATTTATATGGACGATTTCTTATTCATTCGTGAACCTTAGAAGAACACAATAAAATATTAGTTAAAGTTTTAGAAAGAGCCAAGGCTGTAGGGTTAAAGTTTAACAAACAAAAATCTTCAATTTTTAAAACGCAAGTAATATTTATAGGCCATATTTTCAATAAGGACGGAATTAGACCTGATGACGACAAGATTAAGGCCGTTTTAGACATGGAAGTATCTACAAATGTTTCACAACTACAAAGATTTTTTGAGATGGTGAGCTATTTAGGCGCGTTCATTAGAAATCTATCTTCTAAAACAAAACATTTAAGAGATCTAATTAAAAAATACGTGTTGTGGCATTGGAACAATGAACAGAATAATGAGTTTTTAAATCTAAAAAAGGAAATAACTAGTTCGCCAGTTTTAACCTACTTTGACCCAAGTAAACCTTTAACACTTTCAGTTGATGCGTCAAACTTCGCTGTGGGAGCAACCATCATGCATGGTAACAACCCAATTGCATACACATCAGCCGCATTAACAGAATGTCAATCAAATTACGCTCAAATAGAAAAGGAGCTATTTGAACAAAGTTACCGTGTATTTCAGAAAATCTGAAACAGAGAATAAACAGTACGAATGATATTAAGAAACAAATTAGTAAACAAAAAAATAACATGTTAAAATATTACAACAAAACAACAAAAAATCTTAAGCCAATAGAAATAGGTGAAAAAATAATGTTCAAGAGAACTCCAACCTCAACCTGGTTCTCTGGAACATTAATAAGCAACTGTAAGGAGCCCAGATCGTTTATTGTACGAGACCAAGACGGAGCAATATATAGAAGGAATAGACAATATAAAAAAGAATGAGAGTTATTTGAATTATAATTTAAGCGATGAAAGAAGAAATGAAAATATTAATGTAAAATGTAATGAAAACCCAAATGAAAATACATGTACTAGAACTACTGAAAACTATGATAATAATTATAATGAAAATTTATCCACCAGAATTTGTGAAAATTTTAAGGAAACCCTAGGCACAAATTCAAATGTAAATACTATAAATGATATACCACTAAAAGTGGAAGAGTTATTAAACTTCCAGAAAGATATCGCAAATAAATATTTTCCTATGAAAGAGATATGTTTTGATAGCGGATTTAGGTACTCTGTCATACTATTCCTTCTATAATTAATTAAAATTATAAGCAACACCGTAAAATGTACATTTGAAATACTTACTTTTAAGTACCTTCTGTAATAATAGTTTTTTTTAATAAAACAGACTTGATGAAAACAACAGTCTGGTCCAACCGCAATACAGATAAGTAAATGGAAAAGTTAACAAAATTTTAAAAATACTAACTATCAGAATACCACTAGCTTACATACATACATACATACATACATACATACATACATCATACGAGTTAAAAACATTAAATTAAAATAATGAATTAAAATTTTATAATTTAAAATTTTTTCTTACACCTTCAAATTATTTTAATTTTTGGTATTCTTATTATATTATAGCAAATAAAAACGTCGACAACTTACTGAATTCATTATATAATTATTTTGTCACTGTACAAAATCCTATCAGATAACATATTGGATATCTTTGAAAAATAAACCTTTTATCGTTCGAAAAATTGGAAAAAACGCAGAAATAAAAAAAACAATATTATAAATGAGATTGTGCCCTGGTTTTTTAAATAAATTGTGGAACAAACTTTTCCAAATAAAAAGTAAAAGTAATAAAAACAACTAAAATGTATCGAAAATTCTTGTTGTGTTAAGGATTCGAAACCGTGCCATCGGGTAGGGTACGGTTTCAAATCCTGACCAACCATTTATTAATTTTTTTTTAATTTTTGATACATTTTAGTTATTTTTATTACTTTTTATTTGAAAAAGTTCGTTCTTTTTTTTAAGTATTTTTGATAGCTTTAAATTATTTTCAATATGAAGATAATATGGAACATTTAATTCATTAGACATTTAATTCATATGTAAGAGTTGGCGATTTTTTAAATCAATTTTGGGAGAATTTCTTCATTATTAAATCTTTTCTAACGTTTCAAATCATTTCTTTGTTTAGTCGAAGACCACTGGCTTATTGATAAAGACGTTGAAACACTTCTTGGATGTGTGAAAAATTACATAAGTGCTAATAAGGGGATGTTAATATTTTTATAATGCACCTAGGCAAGAAAGTGTTACAAATTTGTTACGAAATTAATAATTTATGGCTGACTTCATAAACGCAGTTTGCAAAGCAACAATAGAATGCCTCATGCTTCCAGTGTTGCATTGCAAGCTGTGTTTATGAAATCATCCTATACTATGAAATAGAGATTAGAACCAATAATACGTGATCGTGATTAATTTTTTTCCATCACGTGGGGGTGCGTCCGTGAGACGGTGAGTGGCAATTATTTTTTTGCTTTAATGTAATTTTTTCATTTAAATTATTTGTTTTTATTGAAATGAAAATTTTTTGGCTTAAGTTCAAATTTGAGTTTACCCATATCTTCTTAATTTAAGAAATTATATTTAGATAAATTCATTATAATTAATGTTTATAAGTAATTAGTCGAACTTTTATTAATATTTTTATATATTGAAACGATTAATTTTGGCTCAAGTTCAAACCCGAATTTACCCATTTATTTATTCTAATTTTTTATTTTTAATTTTTATTAGAAAATTTTTTGGATAAATTCATTATTATTTTTTATTAAGAGAGTACTATATATAGAACAATTTTTTTTTTTTTATTATTCATCATACTAGCAGAACGGATCAGTACTGATTTCGAGGTCGCTACACCATCTCATCAGCGTTCTTTGTTCAATTTTACCACTTTTGACGGTGGATACTAGTGATCAGGAATATCAACTATTTAACCGTATTATTTAACAAATTAGGATACGAAAAGTACAAACTTATTCATTTTCACATGTCAAATCAATTTCGGTTAGTACGAAATCCCATCTATGATGAATAACTACTCTATATATTTCAGTCTCTCTTGCTTATTCAGCGCCATTGGCTGCTGAGAAATAAGCGGTACTTAATCATGTTGTTAGGTTTCTGTCATTTGTAGTTGAATTTCTTTTTTTAGTATTCAACCAACTATGACCAAGTAAACATGTAGATTTTGACGCGTGCCATCGTTATTTATAATTAATGTTTATAAGTAATTAGTCGAACTTTTATTAATATTTTTATATATTGAAACGATTAATTTTGGCTCAAGTTCAAACCCGAATTTACCCATTTATTTATTCTAATTTTTTATTTTTAGTTGAATTTCTTTTTTTAGTATTCAACCAACTATGACCAAGTAAACATGTAGATTTTGACGCCTGCCATTGTTATTTATAATTAATGTTTATAAGTAATTAGTCGAACTTTTATTAATATTTTTATATATTGAAACGATTAATTTTGGCTCAAGTTCAAACCCGAATTTACCCATTTATTTATTCTAATTTTTTATTTTTAATTTTTATTAGAAAATTTTTTGGATAAATTCATTATTATTTTTTATTAAGAGAGTACTATATATAGAACAATTTTTTTTTTTTTTTTTATTATTCATCAGACTAGCAGAACGGATCAGTACTGATTTCGAGGTCGCTACACCATCTCATCAGCGTTCTTTGTTCGATTTTACCACTTTTGACGGTGGATACTAGTAACTAGGAATATCAACTATTTAACCGTATTATATAACGAATTAGAATACGAAAAGTGCAACTTATTCATGTCTTACAAGTTAAATATCAATTTCGGTTAGTACGAAATTCCATCTCTGATTTTTAATTATTCCAAATATTTCATACTCTCTTGCTTTTTCCAAAGCCGTTGGCTTTGAGATCAAGCAGTTTTCCATTTTTGTTTACTTTTATTTTTGTCTTGTTTTGTACCTTCTGTATGGACCGCATTACTTTCAAAGTAATCCACACTTCCTTGTCTTGCTCATTTGTAGCGTAAAAAAAATCAATGGTTTTGTTAACTTATTTTATTTAATTTTTGTTTACAATCATTTTTGACAAGAGCTTAGACTTTACTCAAACAAAAATTCCTTTTTTTGTTGTAGTTGTAGCCCTAATACTGCCACCTGTTTATTTCATCATGGATATACACAAATTCTCTGCCAACGAAAAATTTCGCTGCCTCCATACCAACAGCAAGACACCAAACAACATAAACACATACCCCGCTATGACGTCAGTGATGACGACACACCTAAAGTAATCAGATATACACACATTCACTGCCAACAAAAAAAAAATTCTCTGCCTCCGTACCAACAGCAACACACCCAACAACATAAACACACACACAACACAGTCTAGCAAACGAACATACACACACACACACAACCAACATAGCACAGGAAGCAAACGAACACACACAAACACACAACCAACATAGCACAGCCATGCAACCAAAAACAAACACACACACACAACACATTCTCACCATACATATATGTGCGCTGCTGTTTATAAAAACCACGTTTACACACACACACAAACTCTTTCACACAGCAACATGAAAAAACTAGAGAATAACAACACTGGCTCGCTCAAAAGTAATAGCGGAGCAACTTTTTTTCCCATAATTCTTTCCCATATTAGAAAGGCAAAAAATATTGATTAGCTTACAGGTTGCCTAGAAATGAGATGGTATTGTACCTAGCTTGATCTTTATTTTGATCTCTTTACTTTTTTTCTAAGCCCAAAATTTTTGGATATGAACTTGGCCTTATTTTTCACATTTTATAATTTATTTTCGCTTATTTCCCCTAGATTTTTATTTAAATTTTTAATTAACCACAAACGAATCATAAAAGTTATAAGAAAGTAATTTTTAAGCCCTGGTTTAAGGGACGAAAAAATTATTAATTTACCTGTACAATTTTTGTCATTTCTTGGATATCAATTACTCCATTTCCATCAACATCGTACATTCGAAACGCCCACTTTAGCTTTTCTTCTGGCGTACCACTAGACGTGACATCAATAGCAA